>WBNM01036387.1:2161-21632 GCA_013399055.1 Ramphastos sulfuratus | reverse complement strand
TTATATTTTTTATTTTAACATTCTTTCATATTTTAAATTATTAAATATTTAATATTTTACATTGTTAAATTCTTATCAGGACCATATGACTGGATAGCAAAGTGACTGAACAGTGTTTTCAGTGTTTTAGTTGAACTCAGTTTATCCCAAATTATTGGTTTTGGGGTTTTTTTTGTTGTTGTTTTTGCTGATTTGTTTGCTTGGTGTGTGTTTGTTCATTGTCCCTTCCTTGCTCCCCTTTAAAAATTATTTTTCCAGAAAAAAAAAAAAAAGGCAAGTGCAGTTTGATTATTTGGTCAAAAATATTTACTTCATGGATTACATTATGGATTGGCTATACCTGTAGCTAAAGAAGGAGGGTGAATTCCCAGGAAGGTAATATTTCTTGTTAAGAAAATCTGGAATATAGATCAAATGCAGGTACAAAACATGATGAAAGTGAATCTGGAATTTCTTACATATATTCTGGTAAAACATAAACAGATGCAGAATGTCCAACATCATATTTTTGGTCTCTTTTTGATGCCTCTTATACCTAAACTTCCAACATCAGGATGAGTTTCCTATATACTGTGAATTCTACTTTGTGTACCTTTCAGATTTTGTTTTGAAGAACTCTGTTTAACCCACTCTGGACTAACCCTTTGAACTTTATATTCATTACAGTAGAACACTAAGAGGGTCCTGACAGCAGAATTAATTCACTTATTTATTTAGCTGAACCATTTGTATGCATTTGGTTGAGGTGAGACATCAAAAATAAATCATTGAATTCGTGCACTGGTTTAGTACCTTTAAGGAGTCTTGTAGTGATAATAACAATAAAAAACTTAGAACCCACTAAGAGTTTTCTTTGTAAAATGAACTTTTGAATAAATTTGCTCCCTAGCTAAACTATAGAGAGCTGCTTTCCTTTCAGGACAAGCATCTCTCAGCAAATTCACACAGGAATATTAGTCTTATTTCATTTAATCACCAAATCCTAACAACTAAGTATTCACTTCATTAAAGGCACTCAAAAATTCCAGCCAGCTGTTTCCTGATACTTGGCTGAAGACAAGGTGAAGAAAGACAAGCAATTCAATCCTCTGTAACTCAGTTCTGCCACACAGCTATACTTTCATAATTTTAGTACTAAACTAGAATTTGAATCCAAGGTAGGATCTATGACTTATGGGCTTAAATTCTGACGTGTTCAGATTCATGTTGTACACATTAAAGTTTCCAGAGAGTTTAGGAATCATCTCAGACATTCTTTGTTTTGCCAACTGTGCTTTGTCTTATTTATTTATTTATTTTTTAAAGTAATGCATTTTAAATTACAGTCCTCAGATGGATTGAAGAGGAGGGTGTAATTAAGATTCTAGTTGTATATACAAGTGCTTTATTCCTGGAAAACTCTCTTCTGTTCTGGTTCACACACAGAATTAAGGCAAATTAAGAACTCTGTCAAAGGTCAAGGTGACTGCCAGTTTTTAAAGCTGGCAATAGTCCTTATGCACTGAATGTAAAGAGAAATTCTGATTATAACTGAAGAATGACTTTTAAAAACCCCTATCTATTTGATTCTATGAACTGGCAAATCTGCTGCCTGTGAAAGCAAGTGCTAAGATCTCAAATCATACATCAATATTCCAATGCCAGAATCTAAGCAGACATAAATCAACGAAGCTATGCTTATTTATACAGCTGGGGCAAAGTGATCCAGTCTGGTCATAATTCAGAACTCTTGGAGAAAGATATGCCTGTCTCTGTAAACAGATTTTAGTCTTCTGTACAGTCCATGGGGATGTTTATGTATGCCAGGCTGGGATCAAACCTCATCCACCAGCCCAGGAAAGGATGGAGCAGGGCTGTGTGAAATCCAGCCCCTTCCTGGGCCCAAGCCCAAGGTTTCTACACCCACTTGTGCACCACAGATTTGTATCCTCTCTCTAGTGTAATGCTGCTGCTGCCTTTCTTTAGAAGAATGAGAACACAATCTTTTCAAGGAAGGGAATCACCTGCCAAACAGACTAACAGATGGAGGGTCAGTCAATTTTACAACATTTTGTTCTGTCCTCTGTGTATTTCATGCCTCACTTCAGTGCTCTAAACCCTTGAGCCAGTGGAGTGGGAGCTGTATACCTGGTTCCCACTACATAGGTTGATAAATGGGATAAAATTCATTCATTCTCCCTTGCCCTGGGGTTTAAAAATGGAACCACATCTTCCTGTGCTGCTGTGGGCAGCTTGATTATATTAGCGCTTCTTGGGCATGCTCTGAGGGTTGTGTTCTGAGTCAGGCAGCTCAGCCCCAGCAGGGACTCATTCAGAGAGGAGGAAGCATTTACTAGATGGAGTCTCTCACAGGACTCAGGGCTGGTTTGAGCTTTCCACCAGGTTGGTCAGCAAGCTGGTAAGGCACTCAGCTCCACCTCCAAGCTCAAACTAGTGTGAATCTGAGTGCTGCAAAGTTTGTGTTGACTTCAGAGCTAGACAGCAGCGAGGGAAAAGATTTTGTTCAATACTTATTTTAGACTTAAATTCTACTTATACTCCATTACAGGTGCTGTGTTCCTGATTGGATTGCTCTTCTAAACACTTGCCCTCAAAAGGTCTTCAGCATGTGCTTATAAGGCAGGCATACAAGTCAGATGTTTTTGAACCAGGATGTGTTACTCANAGTGCAGCCCAGACAGCAACTGTGTGCTGGGCTGCAGCAAGAGCAGTGTGGGCAGCAGGGCAAGGGAGGGGATTGTGCCCCTTTGCTCTGCTCTCCTCAGACCCCACCTGGAGTCCTGTGTGCAGTTCTGGAGCCCCCAGCACAGGAAGGATATTGACCTGTTGGAGGAGTTTTGAGAAAGGTTTTCTGTTACTCAAATAATACTCAAACCTGGTTTGCTTTTCTCTGTGGAGAACAGAAATTTTAGCACAATGATTTCATGGAAATTTTAAAGTAAGAAAAACAGAGAGGAAAAATAGGTGGTAGTCTGACAGCACTGTGCAGACATTTGTTAATAGTGGTTACTGAGTGGATACTTACCTGTTAGCAATAAAGACGGGTATCACAGGGAAGTGAAATGGTATCTGGTCAATGTTTCTTTTTTTTTCTTTCAAATCCCATTATAATGCTGTAGTTTTTCCTATTTCTGCTGTTCATTTAATCAGTAACTTCATCTCAATGGGCTTTCATGCCCTGAAGAGATATATAGGCTTACAAGGATCAGATGGTGGAGGAATGTAAGACTAAGAGATTTGCTGACTGCATAGATGAGCCAGAAAACTGCAAAACTGTCACCTGCTAAAGATTAGCTGTTCTCACAACTGAGCACTGTCTTGCTTTCCCAACAGGAAAGATAAAAATGCAGAAGGTATGTCTTTCCTTTCAGGACCCTTCAGCTTCTCTGAAGGGAACTTCTCATCTGACATGGATGTTAATGATTATGGAAAAAGCTAGTTTTGCTCCTGGATCCTTGAAACCATTGAAGGAGGTTTAATATCAGCCTTCAGTCAGGGCTTGAATTTTCTGTAAAATATGAGGGGGACAGTTAGACATCTCAGTCTGGCCCTCACCACAGCCAGCATGCAGATAAAAAAACAACTGACCTGAAGTACATAAGAGAGAAAAATCTTATCTTGTGCATATATGTGCCCTGCTGAGCACTGTGTCAGGACTGTAATGGCCAACAACTGGGGAACTGCCATGCAGACTACAAGTTGACATTATCAACCAGGTTCTTCTTTCTAATAACAGATGGAGTGAGATGCCACTCCTTATTGTATGAAATGCAGGCTGAGAAGGTAAGCAGTTTGAGAAGGTAAGCAGTCTCTGTATGATGCCCAGGAACTCTGCTCAGTTTATAGAATCACAGAATCATAGAATGGTAAGGTTGGAAGGGACCTCAAAGCTCATCCAGTTCCAACCCCCTGCCATAGGCAGGGACACCTCCCACTAGCACAGGTCACTCAAGACCTCGTCCAACTTGGCCTTGAACACCTCCAGGGAGGGAGCAGCCACAACCTCCCTGGGCAACCTGTGCCAGTGTCTCACCACCCTCACTGCAAACAACTTCTTCCTAACATCCAGTCTAAATCTCCCCTCTGCCAGTTTATGACCTCTTCAGAAGCCTGCCAAGGAGGAGACAGGTTTTGGCATGCACAGTGGGGCTATAGAATTCTAGGAGGCTGTCCTTTAGAATGTTCAAATCCCTACAGATTTCTTGTCCTGTGTTTAATATCTTGATGGCAGGCATCAAAGTCTTAGATAATCATCCTGGTGCAAAATGGATTCCTAGACCTTAGCTAAAGGCTTGAGGTCTTAGGTGCATGCAGTTACCTAAGTTCACAAGGAAGCACTTAAGACACGTGCATTGTTTTACAGAGTTGGGATTTAGTCATGTCCTTAGAAGTTGCAAGCACAGATAAAGCTACATAACCCTCCCCAGGCTATGTCTGTCCTGAACTTTGGGCATCTCTGAGGTAGGTCAACTTGTCATTCACTCTGTGACATGCACTCCATAAGACTCTCATCTAGAACGGAGGTAGAAGACCTACATGGCATTAAAAACAGCAACTAATTGGCATATTCAAGAGAAGTGTGGGCAGCAGGTCAAGGGAAATGATCCTCCCCCTCTACTCCACACTGGTGAGACCCCACCTGGACTACTGCATCTAGTTCTGGAGCCCCTGTTAAAAGAGGGTTGTGGATGTGCTGGAAGGTGTCCAGAGAAGGGCCATGAGGATGATCAGAGGGTTGGAGCTGCTCTGCTGTGAGGACAGACTGAGGGAGTTGGGACTGTTCAGTCTGGAGAGGAGAAGGCTCCAAGGTGACCTTCTTGTGACCTTTCAGTATCTTAAGGGGGCTATAAGAAAGCTGAGGAGGAACTTTTTTGAATGTCAGATAGTGATAGGACTGGGAGGAATGGAACAAAGCTAGAAATGGGGAGATTCAGACTGGATATTAGGAAGAAGTTCTTCAGCATGAGGGTGGTGACAGCCTGGAAGGGGTTGTCCAGAGAAGTGGTGGAAGCCTCATCCCTGGAGGTGTTTAAGGCCAGGCTGGATGAGGCTCTGGACAGCCTGATGTAGTGGAGGTGTCCCTGCCCATGGCAGGGGGGTTGGAACTGGATGATCTTTGTGGTCCCTTCCAATCTTGACTGATTCTATGATTCTTTCATTCTGCTGCTTAAAAGCTGGCAGGTGAGAAAGCTACCAGAATATCAGAGAAATCAGAGCTCTCAACAACATCAGCAAAATGAAAGAAAGAATAAAAAAAAAAAGAAATTAAGATAAAATGCTTGCATTTTATCAATGAATTTGGTAAAATAAACAAAATGTCTTGCTTTTATGAGTTGACCTTATTTATATATTCCTTTGAATGTGTGTTCAATAACAAATTCAAAGCACAAACACCCTCAAAAACCCAGCCTGTACATTTTCCTATGCGGGAAACTCGAATCACTCACAGTTTGTCCCTTCAGGTGAAGACAGGCAGTCCCGTTCAGCTGATGTCTGAATCAGTGTCAGTAGATGCAAAGAAAGCCTTTAAAGGCCTCTGCAGAATAACTACTTTTTGTGATATTTGTCACTGTGCTACTCACTCTCTGCATGGATGTCCTATTGCTGCTGCTGTTGCTGACAAAAGTATCTGTTTTTTTCTCTTTTTATTTCTTTCCCCCACAAGCTTTTCTTGCCCAACAGCATCTGGTTTAGTTCAGAGGCCTATGCCTTCCCTCACCTTGATGCTCCATTGCTGTCTTTTGCTGGCAAAGAACTCAAAAGACTTGGCCAGAAGGCTGCACTCAATCAATCCTGCCTTTAGGGTGTCCTAGAAGTGCTTTCTTGGATCATCATTGCTTCCTCTTTCCACACTTCAGTTCCCTGCATAGGAGGTACTTGAACATATGTACATCATTGATCCAAGCCATATGTCCAGCCCATTACACCTGGGCTTTCCATGTGGATGCGCCGTAGGAATTCATCACTGGTCAGCTTAGTATAGCATCTGACTCATAGCAAGACACATAGGTGCCTTTGGTGGAACTTCTCCAGCTGACAGATGTTCATTCTATACTGTGTCAAAACCTTGTGTCTGTTCAGCACAACAACCTGGTACAATTTTAGCCTGCCCTGTCATCTGATTTGACACACAGTTTCCATACTTGCTTGGTAAGCCTGGCAGGAAGCTCTCTTAGATCTATGGATGCAGGAAACTCTCTCTCCATCACAAAACTGGCAGTTAGCCAGAATAATTTAAGTGTAGCAAACTCACACACAACAAACAACTCGGTCTCACTGCATTTAGTGGAAGGGATGTTCTCCTCCAAGCTGATTCTTCTCCAAGCTGATTGATTAGTCTAAATTTTATGTTGTGCAAGTAGCCTATTTGGTAGGTCTTGGACAATATGAGGCACCAAGGTGTAATGCTGAGCATACCAGTGCCATTAAGTACTCTGCCTGGCAACTTTAGGCCTGGAGTACAGTTCTCCTGTAGCTCAAAAGTACCTGCATTCATTTTAGCCAATATATTGGAATAAAATAACATTTCTCAATCAAATGCCTCAAGTACAATGGAGGACAACTTTCCATTTCATAGCTATTTACAAAACCAAAGTCAGTGATGACCAGGCAGGGTCTGAGTGACATGGAATCTAAATAGAAAAATAAAGGTAGAAGGAAGGGCAAGGGAAGAAGGGGAGAATGAAGTCAAAAGGAGGTGGATGTGGGTGGCATAGACAGGGAATGAACACAATGGTAGGGATTTTGAGGCTTAAACATAAGGAAAGAAGCTTATCATCATGAACCATAGTGAAGGAGTGAGTGACGCTATG
This sequence comes from Ramphastos sulfuratus, assembly GCA_013399055.1. Lineage (NCBI taxonomy): Eukaryota > Metazoa > Chordata > Aves > Piciformes > Ramphastidae > Ramphastos > Ramphastos sulfuratus. The sequence goes on along the minus strand of WBNM01036387.1, from coordinate 14,820 downwards.
TCTTAGCAGACAAAACACTGTGTAAGGGAAGAAGGGGAGAATGAAGTCTAAAGGAGGTGGATGTGGGTGGCTGTGCTGGTTTGAGGCTAATTGGAATATTTTTATGAAAAGAATTATATTATAGGCTGTGAAAAGCAAACACTGGTGATGTCTGCTTCACTCATAGGCTTGCTGAGATGTATAAGAACAAGAACACTAACATAGATAACTCAGGCACACAGAGAGTATTGCTCTCTCTAGCTGAGGGTTTTGTCTGCTGGCCTCTCTGCTAACCTAACTAACCACTCTGCTTCTAACCCCCTGGCCAATCCTCCAAACTCACCTTGCACGTAAGGCAGACCCTGGGGTAAGGTAGAGGGGTGGAAAGAAGGTGGAAGGGTTGTTGGAAGCCCCTCCTGGGGACTCTGCTGGGAGGGGGATTGTGTTTCTGTATTACCTTTAACTTGTATATCTCTGTAACTATTCCTGTCTATTGTGTCTATCTCTGCTTGTACATTGTGCTGAGCTGTAAATAGAGCTTCAGTCCTTAACTTCCAGCTGGCCTGAGGCTAATGGGCCTTTGGACACAGAATAGCCAATCAGAATGGCAGTTAGCCAAGCCTGGCCATATTAAGTGAAGCCATAGGCTTGCTTTACCTTTTTTAGGGCAGAACACAGCCTTGCACAAGGCAGGCACAAGCTGAGCCTGTGTACCTTGTTTACCGCAGGATGCAAAGGGCCAGGGTCCTTAGACTCAGTGACTCCAGATTCTTTGTCCTATTTCCCACATTTGCTTCTCCCAAAACAGAAAGATGGAGAGCAGAAAAACATCTCTGGGCAAGCCAGGACATGTATAAGCCTATTTTTGCCTATTTATGCCTACCACAACAGTACCTCAGTGACAAATAAACACAAAGCACTTGGCTTGGTCTCATTTCTTTTAAACAACTGACAAGACAACATCATGTTATGAAGAATCCAACTGAAGATTTGGAGCAAGTGATTATAATCTCCCACAAGGAGTTCCAGGGTCTTATTTTTTTTTTTTTGAAGCAACAAGATTCTTGTATTACAAAATGCCGAGGGAAGTCTCAGCACTATAAGCCACATGAAGAAACCTCAAATTAAGAATGATAATTACAAACAAGAGACATTCCTTCTGTGTCTTTTGCATTAAAAGATAAAAACAATAAAATAAATAAATTTTTAAAAAGCCAACTTGACCTTTTAAAAGACATGAAGCAATGTTATCAGATTTTTTTTTTTTCCCATGTGAAGTATTTGCACAGGAGATACAGATAGTGGCAGCATATAGGTACAGTGCTGTAGCATGCAACAACATAAACCAACTTCCTTTGAGCAAGCAGATGACTGCTTTCTACAGCAGTCTAGTTTCAGAGTTGTCCAATTCTATAATAGCCTTGCCTTTTAAAACCAAAGAAAATTAAAAAAAAATCAAAAGATATATTTTACCTTTTCCCTTACAAATTCTAAGCACTCCTTGCAGATGTTCAAGTACTCAAAGAATAATTTGGAACTGCATTCTGAACCTGTTGGAGGAAGTTTAAAATATGCTGGCCAAACTCTTCCACGCTGCATGAAGCTCATTATTAAAAATGATCAAGTGAAAATAATAATCCAAAGTAACCAAACCATATCTCCTAAATCCACACACAAGCACACGGATGAGGTAAAACATTTGTAGGTAAGAAGGTGAGATTGCATTGAGTGCAATGTGATTTCCTGGTGTTGCCACGAAGCAGTAGTGGGTTTAGAAGCCTAACTTTAGGAATCTAAGTTCACAAAGGGCTTCTACCTTCTGATAGGAAGGTATTTTATATGCTTTTATATGTCTATGCTTTTATATGTACATGTCTAAGGGGATGAGGTTCTTGTTTCACTTAGTTTCACTTGTTTCACTCAGTTTTGGGCTCCCCAGCTTAAGAGGGACAGGGATCTGCTCAAAAGAATCCAAGGGAGGGCTACAAGGATGCTGAGGGGACTGAAGCACTGCCTGATGAGGAGAGGCTGAGGGACCTGAGGCTGTTTAGTCTGGAGAAGAGAAGACTGAGAGGGGATTTAATCAATGTTTATAACTATCTGAAGGCTGGGGGTCAGGAGAGGGGGGACAGGCTCTGCTCAACTGCTGCCTGGGATAGGACAAGGAGCAATGGATGGAAGCTGCAGCACAGGAGGTTCCAGCTCAACACAAGGGGCAACTTCTTGTCTGTAAGGGTCCCAGAGCACTGGCACAGGCTGCCCAGAGAGGTTGTGGAGTCTCCTTCTCTGGAGCCTTTCAAGGCCTGTCTGGATGTGTTCCTGTGTGCCCTGAGCTAGATTGTCTGGTCCTGCTGTGGCAGGGGGGTTGGACTTGATGATCTCTTTGGGTCCCTTCCGATCCCTAACATCCTGTGATCCTGTGACCCTGTGAAAATCTTGTAACCATGTCAAAATATTCTTCAGCTGAATGCCATAAACTCTACATTAGTCATGGAGATATAAGATCAGCTACTACATTCATTTTAATTTTGGGAAAAAGGCAGGGATGGTGGTAGGTTGATTTGAATGAGTTTTCAGCAGATGAGAGTTTGCTTATTTTAGAATGAGAGTCTTGAGTCTCAGCCATAACTTTCTTTTTAGTACAATGGACTTAATGAACTACCCCAAAATATTTGTTTTTCACTCCTGACTTTCTGAATAGTAAATAACAAAAAGTTCCATTACACAGATGCTCTAGTGCAGCACCAAGGCATGAATAACAGAGGGAAAGAATGAGTTATATACAATTTGGTTCTTGAGATGTCCTTAATAGCTTTGAAAACACAAAGTGAATTGTATATAATATAAAACAGTTCTATAAAAATTGTACAGGACATAATATTTCTGTGCAACATACAGAAAAGTCCATATCACCTTAGCTCACAATAGGAAAATAAAACTTCTACTATTTAAACAAAACTATATAATTGCATACTACCTCCTTCATCTTGATTTGAAGGCATTTAAATGGAATTTAATACTGATTTAAGGACAGTTATATACAATGTAATGAATAATTCTAGGCTATCATCACCTCTAGTTATTTCAGTTGGATTTCTTTTTTCCTGGCTCACTATGACTGATGATGTTTGCCTTACTTGTAGGTGCTACTATGTCATGTTTTGTCTGGAAGGAACTGACCTGAACTGTGGGTTACTCTTTCTCTGGAGAGCCATGAGCAGGTTAGCCTTGCCAGAAAAGTGTGTAGAGAAAATAAAAAAAATGAAGTCTATCCACTGCTGAGGAGATCAGGGAGCACACACTGAGGCTGCTGAAGGAGACAGAGCAATGGTTCTGCAGATTCCAAACTGAGTCTGGAGGGCATCACTGATGTGTAGAGTAGAACTTTATAGAACATCTTTATTCTATCTTGTCTTACCTTGGCATTCTGAATTCTACCTGCTGATGTAGTTGTCATCTGTCCAGATGTAACCATCATTTATGGAACTCTAATTTACAACAAATACAAAATATGTATAAACATGGGAACCATATTTGCATATATTTTATAAGACCTTTACAGGCTCACAGGATGTTAGGGGTTGGAAGAGACCCAAAGAAATCATCAAGTCCAACTCCCATGCCACAGCAANCCTCCCAGCTTGGTGTCATCAGCAAACTTGCTGAGCAGACTCTGTCTGTGCCCTCAGCAATGTCATTGATGAAGATTCTGAAGAGCACTGGACCCAGCACTGATCCCTGGGGGACTCCACTGGTTACAGCTCTTCAGCTGGACCTGGCATCATTGAGCACCACTCTTTGAACTCTCTCTTGTAACCAGTTCCTCATCCACCTCTCTGTCTGCTTCTTCATCCCACACTTCCTGAGCTTGCTCTCTAGGATGCAGAATCATAGAATGGTGAGGTTGGAAGGGACCTCAAGGATCATCTAGTTCCTTGCTAAGGTCAAGGCAGACTACATCCACTGCTCTCCCTGCATCTACCCATTCAGTTATGGCATCATAGAATGCTATCAGGTTAGTCAAGGTGCTTGCAGCTTCACCATAAGGTTTGCAAAGTTTCTAGTTGTGATGATAATTTTAGAGTCCTGGTAGGAGCTTACAAACTGATGGAAGGCTCAAAGTATGATATTAAAGTATAAATGGAGATCCAAATGGATATTTTCAAAGGGAAAATGTGCTTAGCATTAGCTACTGTTATTTTCAATACTAAGCTTTTGTATTAAAACCCTCTAATGCTTACTAAGGTTTTATATATAATCTGTTGACTTGTAAACCAGTACAAGAAACCTCCCAGTTCCTGGCCTCTGCATTTGTTTTTTGTTCTCACACACACCAAATATTTGGTTAATGAGTAAAATTTTTAATTTTCACTATTAGGCTTAGAGTCTTTCCGAGTTAGGGCCTAGTTAATGTATGACTTTTAAATTTAATCTTTTTGTTTTCTTTTAGTCTTAGATCTTGGTATTTTTCTTTAAAATGAGTTAAAGTATAAGTCAGCTGGCATCATTCATAGGTGCAAGGTAAAATAACCATATGAATCTGCATTTGACAGATTTTCTTCTTGGATTATTTTCTGGTATTTTGTTTTTACAAGTAACTGATGTGTACACGCCCATCAAATGTTAAGGTAAAAAAAAACCAAAAAAACCCATTTTAAAAAGGAATTTAGTGGACACACACACTCATAAAACATGCCTGTAATACTCTCCTCTGTGTTTTTAAAAGAAGTGATTGATAAAATAGTAGTTCATTCTGTTCCAAGTAATCCTTTCTGATGGTGATTTGTTGCATGTCATACTTGAGGGCAATCATGCTACTGGAATAAAGGCTACTGTACCCCCTGCACAGTATTTCATCCACAGGAGAACTGTAATGTTTTAACTATGTTCCACTACTCACTGCTTTATAATCTAGATGGCAAAGAGTCATGTCAGATATCTTGTAATAATATAAACTCTTTACTTTTATGGCATATGCTGCAGAAAATTTGCAAATAGTATCATTACAATAAATATATTTCCCACTGAATTATAGAATCATAGAATCATAGAATCAGCCAGGTTGGAAGAGACCTCCAAACTCATCCAGCCCAACCTAGCACCCAGCCCTAGCCAATCAACCAGACCATGGCACTAAGTGCCCCAGCCAGGCTTTGCTTCAACACCTCCAGGGATGACAGCTCCACCACCTCCCTGGGCAGCCCATTCCAATGCCAATCTCTCTCTGTGTCAAGAACTTCCTCCTAACAACCAGCCTAGGCCTCCCNTTGGCTTCTGCCCACCCATCCAGCCTGTCCAGGTCCCTCTGCAGAGCCCTCCTTCCTTCCAACAGGTCCACACCTGCTTCTAACTTGGTGTCATCTGCAAACTTACTGATACTGGACTCAATTCCCTCCTCCAGATCATCAATAAAGATACTGAACAGGATCGGGCCCAGTGTGTTTTGTCATTTAGAAAAGACCCCCACCTCCACAGGTCAAAAAGCCAGGCTAATTTGCTTTCTACAGATTTCTTTTTGTTCTATGTACTTGCTTGGAAGACTGTGACTGCCTCACTCAAATACAGACCCTGTTACTGTAACCCATCCTTGTATTGCACTGAGGCATATTCTTCATAGGATTTTGTGTGATGCTTTGTGTGGATGGCTTTAAATCAACTCTTAAACACAGTTTGAGAGAGTAGTGTTCTGCCATCAACCTGCTGCAAGGCTCTGGGCTTGACCTAAATAGTCCAAGGATGTAAGGTGGAGGAGTAGTCTTTATCCATGGCTCTTTACATTGTATTTGCTTTTTGGCTTTGCCTACCTGCAGGTATTAGTCCTTGAGTCGTTCTGAAGAGCTTAGCTTTTCCCACAGGGCTTTCTGCAGGGTGGTGCTAGTTTTGACTATAGTTCAGTGTTGGTCATTAAATTTCTGTACCAAGGGAGGATTTTTAACATGTGTATTCCTTAGTGTTTACTTCTACTGTGGAATAGAAGTAACCTGTGCTAGTGGAAGGTGTCCCTGCCTATGGCAGGGGGTTGGAACTAGATGATCCTTGAGGTCTCCTTCCAACCTTACCATTCTATGATTCTATGATTCTATGTCATTAAAATTGGCATAACTAAGTAAACTGTGGAAGTACAAATAGTGACTGAGGGAGCTGGGGATGGTTAGTGTGGAAAAAGAGGAGGCTGAGGGCAGACCTCATTGCTGTCTACAGCTACCTACCTGAAGGGACATTGTGGAGAGGCTGCTGCTGGGCTCTGCTCACAGGTAATTGGAGACAGAACAAGGGGGAATGGCCTCAAGCTGAGCCTGGGGAGGTTTAGATTGGACATTAGGAAAAAGTTTTTCATGGAGACAGTGGTCAGGGACTGGAATGAGCTGCACAGGGAGGTGGTGGAGTCACCCACTCTAGATGTGTTTAAGGGTGGTTTGGATGTGGTGCTTAGGGCTATGGTTTAAAGTGCATCTTGTAGAGTAGGGTTCTAGGTCGGACTTGGTGCTCTTGAGGGGCTTTGCCAACCTGCATGTTGCTGTGATCCTGTGATCTAATTCATACCGCTGACACCACGAGAATTTGCTGCCTCCTTTTCATATTTCAGCCAGCTCTTGTGTCAAATAATTCATAGCAACGTCAAATGAGGAAAGCATGATGTATTTTTGCAAACTCCAATACGTGGGGGGAGTTGTTAGAAGAATATTTGATTTCAAAGAACCCCAGAGAGCTGTGTCTGAATCTGCTAAAGGCTCTAAGTAATTATCCGTAGCGAAAAAACAACTGGACACAAGCCAAGCACTGGTTTTGTAAAGGATGTCTCCTGGGTTACTTGCAGCTATCAGGAGAACATAAGCCATTGGCCAAACTTCTTGTTGATATCCATTGAGTTTTACTTCAGTAAAGGCTTTGACACCATCTCCCACAGCATTCTCTGGGAAAATTGTAGCCCATGGCATAGACAAGTGTACTCTTTGCTGGATTAAAAACTGGCTGGATGGAGGGGCCCAAGAGTTGTGATAAACAGTTAAACCTAGCTGGTGGCTTGTCACAAGTGGTGTCCCCCAGGGCTTGGTATTTGGGCCAGTTCTGTTTAATATCTTTGTCAATGATTTGGAGGGGGGGATTGAGGGCACTATCAGCAGGTGACTCTAAATTGAGTGGCAGTGTTAATCTACTTAAGGGTAGGAAAGTACTGAAGACAGATTTGGATGGGTTAAATTGATGGGCTGAGGTCAGTGCAATGAGATCTAACAAGGCCAAGAGCTGGGTCCTGCACTTTGGTCACTTTGGTCACAACCCCAAGTGATGCTACAGGCTTGGGGAAGAGTGGCTGGAAAGCAGCCTGGTGGGAAAGTGTCTGGGAGTGGTAGTGGACAGGTGGCTGAACATGAGCCAGTAGTGTGCCCAGGTGGCCAAGAAGGCCAACAGTACCCTGGCCTGTATCAAAACCAGTGTGCCCAGCAGGAGCAGGGAACTGATTGTGCACTTTTACTCAGCTGTGGCCGTTTGAGTTAGATTCCTAACTCAGACATAAAAAAAATTCAGAACAGAGGAACTTAGAAGTGAAACTCTGAGTGGAGAGGTGAACATTCTAGGGATAGGCCATAGAATGGCAACAATGGATAAGTTAATATAATTTCATTGGAGCATCAAGAGTTTTATGTCTGGAAGCACAGCTTGGACCTTCCCCTTGCTGCTTCTGCTGCTTATACTGCGCCCGCTGCTATCTTCCCCTGCCACTGTTTTGACTGTTGCTGCTTTGCTGCCACTTGACCTCTTCCCCAACTTCCTTCAGGTTATTATATTCCTGTAGTACTTATATTCTCCCTATACTGTTATATTTAGTTTAAACTATAAGAAATACAATTTCTCTTTTTTTTTTTTCCTGACTTCACAAAAAAAATCCATGTTGTGGTGAGTTTATTCTACCTAGGGAGGGATGTGCCCTAACCCAGTACATCAGCCTTGGTGAGGCCACAGCCTGAGTGCTGTGTTCAGTTCTGGGCACCACAGTATAGGAAAGATATTGAGCTCCTAGAAAGTGCCCAGAGGAGATCAATGAGGCTGATGATGAGTTTGGAGGGCATGTCATATGAGGAGCGACTTGGGGAGCTGGGATTGTTTAGTCTGGAGAAGAGAAGGTTAAGGGGAGATCTTATTGCTCTCTACAACTACCTGAAAGAAGGTCATAGTGAGTCTGGTGTTGGTCTATTGTCCCAAGTAACTAGTGATGGACTATAGGAAATGGGCTGTCCCAAGTAACTAGTGATAGACTATAGGAAATGGGTTTAAGTTGTGCCAGGGGAGGTTTAGGCTGGACATTAGGAAAAATACCTTTACTGAGGGATTGATGAGGCATTGGAATAGGCTGCCCAGAGAGGTGGTGGAGTTGCCATCTCTGGAGGTGTTCAAGAAGTGTGCAGATGTGATGCTTCAAAATATGGTTTAGTGGCCATGATAGTTGGGTTATGTTTGGACCAGACAATCTTAAAGGTCTTTTCCAGTCTTGGTGATTCCACAATTCTCTGCCCACTGCAGATTGTTGTGGATTCAAGTCTTTCATCACAGTCTGAATAATAAATAATTTCATCTAAATTCACACATTTCCTCTAAGAACAGAGACCCACCTAGTCTGGATGATCATTTTCCCAAGAGTCTTGGAGTTCAAGTGGATTTGTTGCTGCAAGGTGAGTTGACAATAGCTCAGTTGTGTGCCATCTGCAAACTAATTCCCAAGTACTTCCTCTGTTCTCACCATTCAGACTAGTCCATTATTTATTGATCACAATCATCCATGGTGGTGTTAACTAACTATGTAAGAAAAAAAAATATTCACAAATATTTTCCAGAAATTTCAAGTGGCACATTGAGTTTGGCACACTTGCATCTTACTGCACAAACACCACTTTGAGCTAAGTTTTGTTCCTGTATGTGTTCCTTATTGAGCTGGTTTGAGGCTAATTGGAATAGTTTAATGAGAGAAGTTAGATTATAGGCTGTGAAGAGAAAACAATGTGACGTCTGTTTCACTCATAGGTTTGCTGAGATGTATAAAAGCAAGGAACAAAGATAGATAAGGCAGTGTCTCTCCCTGGCTTCTGCTGCATTAACTGCTTCTGCCTGACCCTGCACATAACCCAACTAATCATTCTGCTTCTAACCCCCCTTGCTGATTCTTCCAACTCACCAACACACCTCTGGAATAAGGTAGAGGGGTGGAAAGGTGGTGGGGAGCCCCTCCTGGGGACTCTGATTGCTGGGAGGGGGATNGAGGGGTCTTGTGTTTCTGTATTACTTTTAACTTGTTTCTAACTGTATATAGTTGCTAATATTTGTAATATGTTATAAATATCTGTTTGTATATTGTGCTAAGCTGTGAATATAAAGCTTCATTCTTTAATTTCCACCTAGCTGAGTCTAGTCTGGATGATTTCATTGTGTGTGTGGGGCAGGTAACTCATAAGGCAGACTCTGGGATAAGAAAGGGGGGTGGAAAGAAGGTGGAAGGCTGGTTGGGAGCCCCTCCTGGGCACCCTGACTACTGGGAGGGGTCTTGTGTTTCTGTATTACTTTTCACTTGTTTATAACTGTATATAGTTGCTAATATTTGTAATATGTTATAAATATCTGTTTGTATATTGTGCTAAGCTGTGAATATAAAACTTCATTCCTTAACTTCCAGCTGGCTGAGTCTAGTCTGGGTGAGTTAATTGTGTATGTGGGGCAGGTAACTCCCAGAACCACTACACCTATAATTATAGAAGTGCAGTCAGTATCCATTTATTAAAGAAATAAAACTCAGCTTGGCTTTGGTGAAGGTAGAAAGAACCTAGCAAGATAAGATGATCCCATTAGGGCACAGAAACAAGACCATGTGGTGGGGGTGACCTGTCACCAACATTTAATGACAAACAGAAAAATGGTTGTTATGAGTATTCCATCAAATAGTCAATCTCAACACCACTCATAGATCAAAAAACTTCAATATGACTGTTCACTGAAAAGTACCAGAGAGAAAACCAGTCAGGCATGATGAACTCCTTGCAGATGGCTCAGAGAGCACTCTGAAAGTGGCAAAGTGCTCCTTCACCATGGACAAACTCTCTGAGCAGTTTCCCATGGGGTCTTTATGCTCTGCTTGATTTTATTTAGCATTACATTAAACTATTTGAAGAGAATGTGAGATGGTCTAGTGTGAAACGGTAACGTGAGGCTTTACCATACTCATCTAAACACCCTCATTTTGAATAAAATATGCTGGGTTTATAGCTTGCTTAGAAGAAATAAATACCTGGATGAAAACCAGGCAGTTTTGGTTCAGCCTGAGGTTCAGCAGGGCTTATGATCAAAGGAACAAGCCTAGCTCCATAATGCAAAAGGTCAGAATGAGTTAAAGTTTGCCTTCCTAGCCTGCCTGCTTATGTTTTGAATACAGTCCTTGGAAAACAATGCAGGCATCAAATTATTTCCCTCATTGCTCCCCCCCTTTATGTCCCCATGGCCCAACAGACACTCATTAATATGTGCACATGATGTCAGTTTTAAACCACCACAGGATTCTAATTTTTTTTTTTAAATGATTTACAAATGAGGGAACAAAAATGGATTTTTTTGGGGAATGTTGTCAATTTGCTGTGATATTTGCAAGATATGTTTATTCATATAATGCACACATATAAGGCTGTATAAACTCTGTAAATAATAGTGTGTCCCATTGTCTCAGTATTAAAAAAAACCCCATGTAAAATAAATAAAACATAAAGGTTAAAAAAAAATATACATACACACAGAGTAAAAACTGTGTAGAAATCATTGCATTAAATTAAATTACATTAAATTAAATTAATCATTAAAATAATCATTAAAATAATCATTAAAACAATCATTAAAATAATCATTAAATTAAATTAATCATTAAATGTTCAATTTCCCTGGGATATTTAGTCAACTATTAGTCCAGGCACACCCCACTATAAAATCAAACTTCATTTAGAAATAAATTTTATGAGAAAACATCACTTTTAAGTCACTTGAACACTGGGAAATTTCAGATTAACATGTTCTTTCTTTTCTTAGAATTTCTGTTCTTATTGTGTTTCTTTGTAGTGCTGAAAACCAGCATTTTATAGTTCTTCTTTATTACTCTAAACAAATGTAAAGGAGAAATAAAAAAAAGAGAAGTTCAGGTTGGATGAGACCTTGAGTGACCTGTACTAGTGGGAGGTGTCCCTGCCTATGGCAGAGGGTTGAAACTAGATGATCCTTGAGGTCCCTTCCAACCTTACCATTCTATGATTCTATGATTCTGTAAGTGCAGAAATATTCCAAATGCTTTTTTTTTTTTTTTAATTTTTTTTTCTTTTGCTGTGGAAGTTTCTAGACCTTTTTCAAGATCAGAACAAGTGCTGATAGGTAAAGTAATAAAGGAGATACACTGCTTTGCTTGTATCTTCATGACATTTGAAAGAAAAAAAAAACCCAAAATGATATGCAAGAGAAAAAAAAAAAATCTCTGAAATGAGTTTTTATATTTTATATTCTTGCAAGAGAAAGGAATCTTTTTGGAAAATAATGTGTTCCATCACCATCCAGTAACCTGAGAGCCCATCACAAGCTGCAGTTCCTTTGTATTTAATAGTTTCATGATCTTTCTCAAGTGGGCATTGCCTAGGCTCCTGCTGAACATGTGTAAACTTCCAGCATTTATAATGTTGTGTGACAGGCGTCCTGGTAGGGTAGAAATCCTGACTGGTTTTGGCCACTGCTCTCCTCCTGCTGTGTCAGGGTTCAGGAGTCAAGTTGATGAGCAGAAACAATGGAGCCTTGGCTCCTGCGGAGCTGTGTCCCCAGGGCCAGAAGCCCAGCACCACCGTGTTTGATGCTGCCCCTCAACGTGCCTGTGTAGCCACACAAGGCATGAAACTTTGAATTCATTGGCCAAAACAATGATGCTAGTGCCTATTGGCCAGTTTAATTTTCAAACAGTGTATTTAATGAGGATATGACATAGCAGTGACTCTCCAGCTGAGGAGCACTCCATTCGCAGCTCGTTTTAACTGGGAACCACAGCAGCCACATGTTTGCAGCTTGCAGCAGCAACCCATGTAAAAGAAATCTTTTATACAGTCTGAAGAGTTGGATGTAGTTTTATTATCTTTAGTAGTGTTCTAAGAAAATTTGTCACTTGGTTGTGCTTTTTTATTTTCCCAGGAATGCAAACAGCTGTGATGGTTTGGGAGTTACCTGCCCCCCGACACGAAATCACCCAGACTAGACTCAGCCAGCTGGAAGTTAAGGAATGAAGCTTTATATTCACAGCTTAGCACAATATACAAGCAGATATTTGCAATATATTACAAATATTTACAGCTATATATAGAAATGTACAAGTTAAAAGTAATACAGAAACACAAAATATCCCTCCCAGAAATCAGAGTCCCCAGGAGGGGCTCCCAACCACCCTTCCACCTTCTTCTCACCCCTCTGCCTTACCCCAAGGTTTGCCTTATGCACAAGGTGAGTTTGGAGGATAGGTCAGGGGAGTTAGAGTGGTTAGTTAGGTTATTCAGCAGAGAGGAGAAGACACACTGGCTCCCAGAGAGAGACCAAGAGACTGTCTGACTGTCTTATCTATGTTTGTGTTCTTGTGTCTAACACAATGTACAAGCAGAGATATACACAATAGACAGGAATAGTTA
>WBNM01036386.1:19447-50079 GCA_013399055.1 Ramphastos sulfuratus | reverse complement strand
TCCTTCCTTCCTTCCTCCCTTCCAGATTCCTTCCAGGGTTTATTCCAGTGACTCTAGGCTTGTCCTTCAACAGTTAACATCAGGTAACTCAATCTAGCCACTTCCTACTTCACTCCCCTTTTTGACTCCCTCAATGCCATTTTCTTCTTACCTAAATGAAAACTCCAAGGAAAGATTCTCATTCAGGAGGGTTTTTGGCCACTCACAGCTGAGAGTATCAGCTTTTTGGAGAGTTTCTGTACCAGCTGTACCAACTTTCTGGAGAGGTTCTTCTCTTTGATTGATTTTAAAGGTGTTAGAAGCACATGAAATACATGGCATAGTTTTTTGGTTGGAAAGCCTCATTTGCTTCAGGGATGCTTTGCCATCAGGACTAATAAAGATTATTCAGTAGGATCACAGAACCATAGAATCAGTCAGGGTTGGAAGGGACCATAATTATCACCTAGTTCCAAACCTCCTGCCATGGGCAGAGACACCTCACACTAGATCAGGCTGTCTAGAGCTTCATCCAGCCTGGCCTTAGACACCTCCAGAGACACCTCACACTAGATCAGGCTGTCTAGTGCTTCATCCCGCCTGGCCTCAACTACCTCCAGGGACACCTCACACTAGATCAGCCTGTCTAGAGCTTCATCCAGCCTGGCCTTAGACACCTCCAGAGACACCTCACACTAGATCAGGCTGTCTAGAACTTCAACCAGCCAGGCCTCAAACATTTCCCTAGGCAATCTATTTCAGGGTCTCACCACCCTCATGCTGAAGAACCTCTTCCTAACATCCAGCCTGAATCCATTTACAGCTTTGTCCCAACTCCTCTAGTCCTATCACTACCTGGCATCCTAAAAAGTCCCTCCCCAGCTTTCTGGTAAGCCCCCTTAAGATACTGAAAACCCACAATAAGGTTGGAACCTTCTCCTCTCCAGACTGAACAACCCCAACTCCCTCAGTCTCTCCTCATAGGAGAGGTTCTCCAGATCTATGACTGGAAGATATTCAAGACCTGCCTGGATGCCTTCCTGTGTGATCCTACTCTGGCAAAGGGGTTGTAGTTTGTCTAAGGTGATGGGGAGGTCTCCTGTTTCCATCTCCAAACACAAAAGCATTCCTCTGTTTCACAGAGCACCTCGTTTAGAAAGACCACAATTTAAATTTGGACAAGTAATTGTAATTTAAAAGGTTTTTTTTATTAGCCTCCTTAGATACAATGGGAAAAAGATTGAAGATTTTTATTTTCTTTTTGAGCCTTTAAGCAATAATATGCAGGGTTCAACTCTGGAATATGCAGAATTTCCATGAAGCTGGTGATTATTTCCTTTCAATATGGCTTGTGAGGATGAAGCATCACTGAACACCACTCGGCACCTAGAAAATCTGTGCTTGCATATAAGCCTCTTTGACATTTGTGTTGTTTCCATCAGAAAATTCCAACATAAAGCATTATGTTTGCATGAGACAGGGGCAAATGAAGCTGATGTGATGTTGATTTGATGCTGCTCTTGCTCTTGCTGCTGAAAGATGTGTAATTTAAATACAGAAAAATCAGATTTCACAGGCATAGTAACATGCTGGTCATCACTTGAGGCACTCTCCTTGGCAGTTACAGAAATATATCTCCAGTTTAAAATGTGTAGCTTTTTATGGCCTTATTTAAGTGTTCAGGGCACATTTATTTTTATGAACATCTGTCTACTCACACTTACTCTCCATGGAGTCTCCCTCTCTGGAGATATTCAAGACCCACCTGGATGCAATCCTTTGTGATCAGGTCTAGGTGATTCTGCTCTAGCAAGGGATTTGGACTGGATGAGCTTTCAAGGTCCCTTCCAGCACCTAACCTTTTGTGATTCCATGAAATTGAGGAGTGGGAAAGCAGAGGCTCAGTTCTACCCAGCTCTGATGCTGTTACTCTGTAGTTGAGACCAAGCCAAAGCTCTGTATGGTAATATTTGTGTACAAAGACAAAGCCACTCATCTCCTTTTGTCATCTTTCTGGAACTGAGGGATAAAGATTACAAATAACAAACTTCCCTTCCTAGCTTTTTCTATAACTACAATGCACTGTGCATTGAAAGCTCTCTGCAGCAGAATAAATTGAGACCTCTCTTGGAAGCTGCAACATGCAGCCAGTATTTTTTTTTTGTCCTGAAGTTAGCAACATCATTTTCTTCCCTTCCAGTAACCAAATCCCAGTTTCACCAAGTTTTTGCACTGCAAGCACACTGTATGCTCTGATCAAGGTATGTGTCTCTCCTGCTCAGTCATGCTTGGCAAGTAGGCCTTGATGTCACCAGGGTATTTTTATCATGCATAGCCTCTGAGAGTCAGGGCAGTAAATTGCCTTTTGCCACTCAGTAATTGCTGATTTTTTTCAAAGGCAAAAGTTATTAAAACAATGCTTAACTGCTTTGATAAAGATCCTTTCTGCTCATCTCCCTTTTGCTTTATTTTTCCTTTTCCACCCACCTTCCTTTTAGCAACATTTTGGATGTGTTCCTACAAATTGCTCTTCATAAACTCACGTGCAGAATGCAGTTAGCTCTCACTCTGACATCCATATTCATGTTCAAATACTTGTTCTTCTGCAGATAGAATTTGCATGGAACACCTGCTGCAAGCCTTAGAAATTAAGAAGGTATTTTGACATGAGTGGGAGATGCTTTTTTTTTTTCCCTCTCTAAGCTTTTGCTCCAGTTGCCTTCTGCAGATAAATAGCACAGGAGCATCAGAGAAATTTATAAAATTATATATCTGTGTTGTTTTATATCAAGGTCCATATAGCCCAGGTTTCTTTTAAACAGTTAAATAGCACTGAGGTTATGAGAGAAAGATATAAAATTATATATCTGTGATATCTTATATCCAGGTCCATATAGCCCAAGTTTCTTTTAAGCACAAGATTTGTGCAGGAATTGGGATAATTTTTAAGCAGTGGTTGCTACTGAGTTTGGATTTTCACTAATGTCTTGCTGTACCTCCAGAAGAGTTTGCATAATTGGAGGAGGGAAGGGGAAAGGATGAGGAGGAAGAAAAGGAGAATAGTTTTGTGGTTTTCTTTATGTCTAAAAATGGGTGTTAGTTTCTCTGTGCATTACAGAATCACAGGATCACAGAATCACAGGATGTCAGGGGCTAGAAGGGACCTTGAAGCTCATCCACAGTCCAACCCCTGCCAGAACAGGAGCACCTAGAGTGGATCACACAGGAACATGTCCAGGTGGGTTTTGAATATTTGCAAAGAGGAAGACTCCACAACCCCCCCTGGGCAGCCTGTTCCAGTGCTCTGTCACCCTCACAGTGACAAAATTCCTCCTCATGTTTACATGAAACTTCCTATGCCTATTATCCTGTCATAAATGAATGTTCTGAAGAAACTATTCCTTCATGTGTTCTCTTATCATGGCGCTTAGGACAGCTGACAGGAGACTTAAGTTCACCTTCTTTTATCTCCTGAGCAAATCCTTCCTCAAAGGAAATTGCCAGTCCTGTTCATTTCTACCTCTACTTCTCACCACTCCTACCAGTGGGTTCCTTGCAGCCCATGCAGTGCAGATTCAGCAATCATGTTCTGAGCGTAAGTGAACGTCGGAACCAACTTGTGCCTCCCTTTCTGTGGCATTGTGGAGCAGGGCATTTAAACAGGAGGATTTAAGTGATCACATTTTGCTTGGCAGAGAAGTTGGGGAATAAAACCATGCCCATTGGCTGCTCCAGTGACTCGAGGGCAATTCTGCCAACAGGTGTGAAAAGGCTGAAAACCTGAGGCACATTTACCACGGGGCTGCACAAAGCATATGGCGGAGCTCTTGCTCTCCACAAACTGCCTTTCCAAACTGTTGAAGCGAGGTGGATGAGTTACTTATTCAACAACTCTTTACTAACAGTTGCAAAACTGCCCCTGAAATGAAAAAGGTGACAAGCTTTGACTGCTGAGATCACCCCATCCAGCTCAAAAAGGCTCGATGACTACTTTAGCTACATATTCGGTATCGATAGAGTTCACTTTCCCCATTGAAAATGAATCTTATTTATCTAACTTAAAAGCCATTTCATTTTTTCAGAGACAGTTTGTCGTACTGTGTGACCTTGTATAAGTCTTCCAGTTTTGCTAATAGCAAAACCACATTAGCTATACACATATTTAATTCTTTCCTGAACTAGCATTATTACATGTTGAAGGATAAATGACAGGACGATGGATTTTACCTGCCAGACTGACTTAGTTTGAACAGAAAACAAACATAATTTTTCCTGTAGAGTTAATTTTATATATATATATATATAAATAAACCCAGGAGATTTCTAAATATGTAAATAGTCCATTCTCACTTTTTGCAACAGGAATCAACATTTTTAGATGCAGAAAATGACTTGGAAAGAATTATTTCTAAAGATAAGCCCTTAGCAGTTGCTATCATTGCCACCAGTGCTATAACATCGAGCAAAGCTTTTCATCCCATTAGTGAAACTATTGCCAGCATTACACTTGCCAATTCATCCATACTTACCATGCAAAACTAGCATAGTACTCAGCATAATCCTGCTGTGATTCAAGTAAAAGATGAGTTTTGTCACTCAATTTGACTAGAGCAAGACAGACAACGTTGGTTGTGAATTTGCCTGCTGAAAATGGAAACGATCCTAAGGAAACACCATTCAGTTTTCTGACCTCCACTTAAAGCTGGGAGAGGGCAGGAGGCTAGTGCATGCTCATGACCACACAACTGCAAGGGGTATTGCTTTCTTTATAGTTGGTGAGCATAATTCTTTGTTTGAAGCTCAGGCAGTGAGATGGGATAGATGTAGCTACGTGTTTCTTGCACACGAAAAGAAAAAGCAAAATGTCATTCACTGGGCAATTTGTTTCTGCTTGTTGCTTCAAAATGCAATGTTTAGGTTGACCTTTTATGCTTTCTTCTTTGATTTCTGGGCTGGTTTCTGATAATACATATTAAGCTGATAAGGAGGTTTAGTAGCACTTCTGGTAAACAGCCTTGCACTTTAAGCCTGTTGACTTCGACTTACTGCTGTGAACATCCAAAGGGACATCTCCCTCAGCTCTCAATCTTTCCGAGTCCTGAGATGCCACTTCCCTACCTAACACATATTAAAATACTAATTTTGCTGCTCCCAAAAAGGAAAAAAAAAAGAAAAACAAAAGCATTGCTATTTCATTCTTGTTAGTGCTGAAGACCTCCTCCTTCCCCATCCTTTTTACTTGGGTTCGTTTTGATTAGACTTTTGCAATAGAAACAAAGGTGAAAGGAGGCAAAGGGAAATAGCTTCTCTACGGGCAAGTGGAAAAGCATCCTGCACAAAAGTTAAACTACATTGCCGCTGCTATATTGCAGTAAAACCTGAAAGACGTCTCCCAGCACTGCCAGCCAGCACACAGGCTGCTTGCTCTCTCGTATGCTCGAGCAGTTGGCATACCTACGGCAACAGAAGTTTGGATTTCAGCGATTCGGTGCAACGATTTTCTGTCTGAACTGCATCAAAGAAATCTCCCTCAAGTCCTCTGCTGACCCTGCCCCACCCCCACCGTTAAAAAGTGTCTGCCAGGCATCTGTAACTAACGTTTCAGGCTCCTTTTAAGAAAGCATCTGCTCCTTTGCTGTCTAGCAATTGCAATGTTAATAGAAGTTAATCTACTCACCGCGTCTGTCAGTGTGCACCTAGCTCTGTCTGTCCGGCTGCTCCTCTACCTGCTTCCTTCCTTCTGCCTGGCACCGTAGCTCCAGCGCTGTACTTGCGTCTAACTAAGGCTCCGTCTCTCTCAGCATCACTTTTAAGTCAGGCAGGCAGGGAGCTGAAGCCAAAAGGATGCTCTGTCTGATTGGTTTCCATTCAGTGCCCCTGCTTAATAAGAAACGTCCCTCACGGAGAGAGATGTTACTGCTAATAGAGCTGCAGTGCTCAACATGAGAATGTTTGGGGCTGGGGGAGGTGGGGAGAGGAGGGGGGGAGAGGCACAGGACGAGAGCTTTAGCAGCTATACAGTGATTTGCAAGTGAATGCAGTGGGAGGGTTCAGAGAGGAGGGCTTTAAGGACCCTCTTATTAACAGAGGTTTAAATGCAGAGATTGGCGCTACCAGCTCCGATTGATCTGTTCTCAGTTTTAATAACGAGGGCAAATGCCTGCCCATAACCTGAGAATTAGGTGGAGAAGCTTTAGCTCTAGCTGCTTCCACTAGCAGCATAATCTGTGAGCAGGTACTCATCGCAGAATGCCAAAATGATCCTCTAACAACAGAATGATAAACGATTTTAAGTGGAAAGAAGGCAAGGTGTGGGAGATTCCCCCGCTCTGTGCTCAACAGGTTTACACCACAGGTGGCACTTAACAGCTACCGATAATGATGGGCTTGTCACCCTACCTGGAAGTGGACATAATGCAGAGTGGCAAAGGATGTTTGGGGAATTGTGGATAATAATGCTCAGGCCATCCACAGAAAGAGATGGGTTTTGCCAGCAACTGTAATGAATTGGCTGTTTTCTGGTGGAGCCTGTTTGGGGACAAGCAATCACTGCTCCCTGCTGTCACCAGATGTTCAATATTACAGAATGTGGTGGTTCTCTTGAATTAGCATCTTCAGCTGAAGCATAGGTTGTTGCTTATTAAAATGGGAGAGCTGGAGCACTGCAAGTTCTGATTTTGGCTCTGGTATTTGTGCCTTTTTGTGGAATGCTGGGTGNCCATTCTATGATTCTATAAGTGTCATTCTCTAGGCTTGTGATATAATAAATTTAATACCAAAATATCCTCTTAGAAAGATGGATTGTAAAGGGTAGTTTCTAATTATGAAACATCATTAGACCTGTAAGTTCACTAACTGAGAAACATCATTAGACCTGTAAGTTCACTAACTGGGGTGAAGGGAGGGTGAAGGGGGGGATCTGTTTATTCTGGCAGAGGAACTTTAACAAAAGCAATGTTGACATCAAATAACAACCGAGAAACCTAAGGAAATGANTGTTTGGGGAATTGTGGATAATAATGCTCAGGCCATCCACAGAAAGAGATGGGTTTTGCCAGCAACTGTAATGAATTGGCTGTTTTCTGGTGGAGCCTGTTTGGGGACAAGCAATCACTGCTCCCTGCTGTCACCAGATGTTCAATATTACAGAATGTGGTGGTTCTCTTGAATTAGCATCTTCAGCTGAAGCATAGGTTGTTGCTTATTAAAATGGGAGAGCTGGAGCACTGCAAGTTCTGATTTTGGCTCTGGTATTTGTGCCTTTTTGTGGAATGCTGGGTGCTAATTGACTATTCCAGCCACTGACAAAAGATAACCATCCCCAAAGGGACCTCTAGGAAGGAACTGGTACATTGCAACCACTTTCTCTACCAAGAAATCCTGAAGACAACTCAACTCTCATCATTCTGGGCCCCAACAGAACAGCTGGAAAGGCTGCANTTAGACCTGTAAGTTCACTAACTGGGGTGAAGGGAGGGTGAAGGGGGGGATCTGTTTATTCTGGCAGAGGAACTTTAACAAAAGCAATGTTGACATCAAATAACAACCGAGAAACCTAAGGAAATGAGTCCTCTTTACACTTTTATTATTGTTTTAGTACTCCCATTGATGGGCTTATATTCACAGTTCAGTTTCTAATGAGAAGCATTTCACCATTAGATCCCATTTGAAATGATTAGGGGAATGATGCAATTTGTAGAGACATCAGTCAGAGCCTCTCCATTTATTTCCCTGGCAGCTAAATTGGGCCCTGAACAGACTAAGTCTTCTCTGAGAATGCTGCACATTCATTAAAGCAATATTGGAATATGTGTAACAGAGTGCAGAATTTTGTCCAGCATTTTGGAAATAAAAAAAAAAACAAAGAAAAAAAAAAAAACCTAAATCTAAACCCAGAACCAAATCAGGGTTTTTAATCAGGGTTCTCATCCCAGTTGGTTGACTTCAGCAGTGGAACTAGTGGAAAAACAATAGTTAGTGCAATTCTTGTCTCAGTAACTACCTGGGAGAAGGAAAAGAAAAGTGTTTATCTCTGGTGTCCCATAGTCCCAGTGCAGCCTGGGGGGATCCTAAAAGACATTTTCATAACAAGAAGATGTCAGGATGTTATAATGGCATGAGCAATGGCTCTTATTTTTCACCACATTGACTTTTTTATCACTTCTTTTTTTTTTTTTTTTTTTGGCTGCTTTTTGGGAACATTGTGGCTACTCTAATCAATATTAGGAGACCATCCAGGTACAGAGGAATCCCTTAAAGCAGGGAGGTGTACACAGCATCTTTGTGCAATACTTCCTTGAGCTTTAGAAAGTACTACTGAGTGGCAGCTGGGAGTTTGCCCTCAGCATGAAAGGCAAGCATGGATCTGTTCAATGTCAGGCAGAGGACACTCAGGAAATGGCAATGGCTCCATTGCTGTGGATGCCAAGTTACTACCAGTTTGTAGGCAAACAAGCAACTTAGAATCATAGCATTGTCAGGGCTGGAAGGGACCTCAAGGATCACCTAGTTCCAACTCCCTTGCCGTGGGCAGGGACACCTCACACTACACTTGGTAGCCCAGAGCCACATCCAGTCTGACCTGAAAGACCTCCAGGCATGAGGCTTCCACCACCTCCTTGGGCAACCTGTTCCAGTCTCTCACCACCCTCATGCTGAAGAACTTCTTTCTAACATCCAATCTGAATCTACCCACTTCTAGTTTTGCTCCATTCCCCCTCATCCTATCACTACCTGACACCCTAAAAATCACTCCAAAGCTTTCCTGTAGCCCCCTTCAACTGGAAGGCCACAATAAGGTCTTCCAGAGCCTTCTCTTTTCCAAACTGAACAGCCCCCAACTCTGTCAATCATCATAGGAGAACAACCATTGATCATTCACATGGCCCTTCTCTGGAGATGCTCCATCACCTCCAGATCTTTCTTGTCACAGGGGCTCCAGAGCTGGATGTACTATTCCAGGTAGGGTCTCACCAGAGTGGAATAGAGGGACAGAATCCCCTCCCTCACCCTGCTGGCCACACTTCTCTTGATGCAGCCCAGAATACTGTTGGCTTGATTTATATTAGAGAGCACAATGCCTGCTCTCCCATGGTGTTGTAAATGTGGCATAGTGGTTACTGCAGAGGAAAAGAAGCTGATGTGCTGTACACTCACAAATAAGAGACACCTGGAATGCAAACAGTGCTGCACGGTGGAGGTAAAAAGTTGTGTGATGTATACTGGAAAGAGAGTACACATCAAAAGTAGGGCAGAGAGGGAAAAGCGTAGGTGTGACAGCAAGTAGGGAGAGAGGGGTGGAAAGCTGAGGCTGTATTCTAACATGCAGAAGTTTATTCCACATAGGGGAGGAAACCAAAGTGCTCCTTCTGAAAAAAAAAGAGTGGGCAGGGTAAAAAGATATGGAAAAGCAGAAAGGGCACCAAACAGGTAAGGCAGGATTGGTTTTATTGTGAAGCAAATTCTACCTAATATTTTATGTTTTATGAGCCTGCTTCTTGGAATCAAGTCTCTTCTCTTTTGACCTCTATCAATCTTCCTTTCTTCACCTTCCTCTCTGCTGGCATCCATGGGAAGCAGTGATTACAGACCAAATCTTCGTTAGCATTCTGAGCATCTCCTTAGTTCACAGAGTTGGGATGCTTGCCATGGTAAATCATCCTGAGTTCAATCACTGTTCCCCATCAGGGTTTGTTTTATTTTTGTTTTTTTTTTTCCTTTTCCTGACATGTTTACACTTAACTTGTATAGACCAAACCAAATGCAAATAAAACTTTGGATGAGGAGAGGAATAATCTATTTTTATCCCTTAGGTTTTTCCACCTATATCCAACCAGCAGATGATCTGACAGTGGGACTTTGATATCTCAGGCAAGCTCTTCCTGTGCTTCTGATAAGCCAAGGCAGGGCAGAATTGTCATGGATCTGTGTTCCCAGACACATCCCACACACATCTATGCTGATGGATGAGAAGCTGGACATAAGCAGGCAGTGTGAGACTGAAGCACAGAAGGCCATTGGCAGCCTGGGCTGCATCCAAGGCAGCATTGCCAGCAGATCCACAAAGGGGATTCTGCCACTTTGCTCTGCTCTGGTGAGACCTTACCTGTAGTACTGCATCCAGCTCTAAAGCCACAGGAAGTACATGGACCTGATGGAGCAGGTCCAGAGGAGGGCCATGAAAATGCTCAGGGGGTTGGAGGAGCTCTGCTTTGAGGACAGGCTGAGGGAGCTGGGGATGTGCAGCCTGCCAGTAGCTGAAGGGGACCAATAAGAAGGCTGGAGAGAGACTGTTTGCAAAGGAGTCAGTGACAGAATAAGGACAATGGCTTCAAACTAGAGCAGAGCAGATTGGGATTGGCTGTTAGGAACATGTTCTACACCATGAGGGTGATGGAACAGGTTGCCCAGGGAGGTGGTTGAGGCCCCATGCCTGGAGATCTTCAAGGTGCGGCTGGTCAGGGCTCTGGGCAGCCTGATCTAATTGAGGAAGTCCTTGCTGACTGCAGAGAGGGTTGGACTGGATGACCTTTGCAGGTCCCTTCCACCCCAGCCCATTCTATGATTCTATGATTCTATGTCCTAGGGTGCGTAAGAGAAAATGGTCTGGGGATCAGTAGATACAACTTCACTTCAATATGTCACTTATGAGACTTTTTCCCACTGTCAGAAATACTAAATATGTATCTAATCTTTCTCAAAAGAGAGACTCTATGTAATGCTAAATAAGAACAGAGCTGAACAGAATGGAATAATCAAGAAGCACATAAATAAGAAGAGCTTCCCAAGATCCGCAAGAACAAAGCTAACAGTTGTGCAGCTTCAGCTCTCTTCATTTTCAGCAGAGCCTTTAAGATTCTGGAATATAAAGAACCTGGATCAAATAACTGCCAAAGCAGTTCTAAACACATCTGTATTTTCATTTAATCAATCATTTCAAAAGGATGCTATTAACTTCTTCCCCAGCTTTGCTCTTTCTTCTCTCCTTCTGTGACTTTGAAGGCTTCGTTTCTTAAAGAATATGAAGTGCATGACTTGGAAAGATTGCCACAGCCTTAGCAAATCAGACTTGACAAGCACTAGATTTTGGCTGCCCTTCTTGATATATGTAGGGCAAGGCTTCAAGTGAGAGAAAGAGCAAGAAATCTTCTCTTCCTCTCCCACTTTTGAACCTCTCTGGTACAATTATGCAAGGAACAACCACTCAAGCGAAATCACTTTTTTTTGTATTCTTCAAGTTCCCCCCCCCTCAAAAAAAAAAAAAAAAAGACAGGAGAGGAGGGAAGATGTGTATGTGGGATGGGGGAAGAAGAGCAAAAAAAAAAACCCCACCAAACCCCACATAAATTGGATTTTGTCAAACTTTAATCTGTTTAAAACAAAGCAAAGTTCCAACACATGGAAAAGGCAACCCTGGGACACAGACCACGGGTTTAGGCAAATGTCTCCAGGTTCATCTGTGCTTCTGTCTGGGAGAAAGACAGGAGGGAAAGCTGCAGCTAAGAACATATGCAGTGATCACAGCTTCAGTTGTGTACTCTATTTACAGCATTTTAAAGCAAATGAAATCCCTAAATTTGACTTTTCCCCAGCTTTTCTTTTTTTTTTTGTTTTTTTTTTTTAGCTAGCTGGCAGAAAATGATTGGAGTTATTTGCATACACATATATGCAGATTGTAACACACATACATTTTCTCCTTCTATTTCTATCAGCAGGGTTGGGTTGGGTTTATTTTTGTCTCAGTAAGTCCAGATATAAAAAAAAAATAAAAATCAGGCATTCCTATCAGTTTCAAATGTATTAATTTATTTTGAATTCAATGTTTATCATCATCACTGGTACTGATTGATTCTATCTTGCCTTCTTTCCTTGGGCTGCAGATTTTCTCTTCTGAAATATCAAAATAAGATAAATCTGGGTTAGGCTTTTGATTTTGTTTTGGTTTGGTTTGGGGTTTTTTTGGAACTGGAGCTTTAAAACATCAGGAGCTAGAATTTAAAGTCTTCTTATGTTACTTAATAAAATAGAACTGGAGCATTGTTAAGTTCTGGACTTGTTGCTGTTGTTTGTGTGTTGCTGGGTACTAATTGACTATTCCAGCCACTGACAAAAGATAATTACTTCCAGTGGGACTTCTAGGAACTGGTACATGGCAATCATAGAATTGTCAGGGCTGGAAGGGACCTCAAGGATCACCTAGTTCCATCCCACCTGCCATGGGCAGGGACATTTCACACTACATCAGGTTGCTCAGAGCCACATCCAGCCTGGCCTGAAAGACCTCCAGGCATGAGGCTTCCACCCCCTCCTTTGGGCAACCTGTGCCAGTCTCTCACCACCCTCATGCTGAAGAACTTCTTTCTAACATCCAAACTGAATTCACCCACTTCTAGTATTGCTCCATTCCTCCTAGTCTTATTACTACCCAACACCCCAAAAAGTCCCTCCCCAGCTTTCCTGTAACCCCCTTCAGATACTGAAAGACCACAATAAGGTCACCTCAGAACCTTCTCTTCTCCAGACTAAACAGCACCAACTCTTTCAGTCTGTCCTCACAGCATAACAGCTCCAGCCCTCTGAGCATCCTCGTGGCCCTTCTCTGGATGTGTTGCACCACCTCCAGATCTTTCCTGCAGTAGGGGCTCCAGATCTGGATGCAGTACTCCAGGTGGGGTCTCTATCAGAGTGATGTAGAGGGGCAGAATCCCCTCCCTCACCTTGTTGCCCACACTTCTCTTGTTGCAGCCCAGGGCACAGTTAGCTCTCTGGGCTGCAAGTGCACACTGCTGGTTCATGTTGAGCTTCTCATCCACCAGCACCTCCAAATCCCTTTCCCCAGGCCTGCTCTCATGCCAGGCACTCTCCACCAAGGTCATTGGTGAGTATAATGTTGGTTTATTTCTGCACAAATAATGCCTTTGATTTCTGTTGACTCTTTATTTGTATCACTTTACCACATACACTACTTGGATGTCACAGTTCTGAACCAGCTTCAGAGGAGGCAATGCTGCACTGGTACAAAATAATCAGAAACTTGCCTACCACACAACTTGCAGTCCAGTTGTAAAGCAAGAAGTATGAGGCAAATGAGGCAAAAATTATGGATATGTGTTGCCCTGGCAATGATTTTTGCAACAGTAACAGGTTAATGTAGAAATTATTGATGAATGAACCAAAGAGAGAGTTTTGACAAGCAGCAGTGCAATAACTGAACTCATGCTTCTGTGAAATTAGGGGACAAAGAATTCTAAAGATGTTTATTTCAGTTTTGTAGCAGATTAAAAGTGGGAGCTAATAGAATCATAGAATTGTAGAATCATAGAATTGTAGAATCATAGAATGGTTTAGGTTGGAAGGGACCTCAAAGCTCAGCCAGTTCCAACCCCTCTGTGCCACAGGCAGGGACACCTCCTGCTAGAGCAGGTCACTCAAGGCCTCATCCAACCTGGCCTTCAACACAAAGATCAAAGATCACATTCTGTGCTTCTGTGCTCCACAACCTCCCTGGGCAACCTGTGCCAGTGTCTCATCACCCTCATTGCAAACAACTTCTTCCTAACATCCAGTTTCAGTCTCCCCTCTCCAACTTTAAACCCATTACTGCTCATCCTCTCATTACAAGACCTTGTAAATTGTCCCTCCCCAGCCCTCCTGTAGCCCACTTCAGATACTGGAAGCCTACTCTAAGGTCTCCTCAAAGCCTTCTCTTCTCCAGGCTAAATATGCAGTTTCTTGGGGTGTAGATCCAATCCATGACAAACATCAGGGCAGATTTTAGAGGAGCAAGAATTTAATGTTTTCTTGGTATTTAATCAATTCAGTGCTGGTAATGCCTTTGAAAGTGCATACAAACCAATGTAACTATGCAGAAAAGAAAAAGAAAAAGGTGTTGTTTTCATTTTCCATCAGTTCACCAAGAAGCTCACAAAAACATAATTTATTGCCTGAAAAAGAAAAAAAAAACCAAAGAAGAAAACCCACAACAGTGCAGAGCATTGAAATAAAAGCAACAAAAGTTAGATAGAGGATATTAATATATGAAGAGAAAGTGCAGATAAAGTCATGTACCTAATATGAGTGCAAGGCTGAGTTTCAAGTCATAACTCTCTTATAAACAGACTTATCTAGCCCTTGATTTTCCTGTCTTACATAGACAATTTTCAGGTGGATAATTAGACCTGTTCACAAGCTTTAACACAGATTTTCTTCCTGTAAATCTTGTTTTGCTGAAAACTCTTGGCAAATAGTCAAGAAGTTCAAGGAGGACATGGAACTGCTTGAGAGAGTCCAGCACAGAGCCACAAAGATGATGAAGGGAGTGGAACATCTCTCTTGTGAGGAGAGACTGAGGGAGCTGGGGCTGTGCTGCTGGGAGAAGAGGAGCCTGAGGGTGACCTCAGTCATGGGGATAAAGATGTGCAGGGTGAGTGCCAAGAGGCTGGAGCCAGGCTCTGCTGGGTGATGCCCAATGAAAGCACCTTCTGTGTGAATCTTCTAACCCCTAACATCTTGTGATCTTGTGATCCTCAGGACTAGGGCCAGTTGTCAGTGATCTGGACAAAGGGATGATGGGCACCCTCACTGTGTCTTCAGACAATATTAAATAGGGTGGGATTGTTGATCTGCTTCAGGGTAGGAAGGCTCTGCAGAGGGACCTGGACAGGCTGGATCCATGGACCGAGGTCAGTTGTATGAGGTTTAACATGGACAGGTGTTGGGTTCTGCACTTTGGTCATGACAACCCCATGCAAGGGTGCAGGTTTGGGGCAGAATGGCTTAAAAGTTGCTCAGCAAAAAGGGACCTGAGGTTGCTGGTTGCCAGCCAGCTGAACATGAGCCAGATGTGTGCCCAGGTTGCTAAGAAAGCCAACATCCTAGTCTGTATCAGGAACAATGTGGGCAGCAGGAGCAGGAAAGTGATTGTGCCCCAGTGCTCAACACTGACAAGGCCACACATTGAATACCCTGTTCAACTGTTTTGAGCTCCTCACTCCAGGAAGGACAGTGAGTTGCTGGAGCAGGTCCAGAGAACAGCAACAGAGCTGGTGAAGGGTCTGGAGAGCAGGTGTTAAGAGAAGCAGCTGAGGGAACTGGGCTTGTTTAGTCTGGAGAAGAGAAGGCTGAAAGGAGTCCTACAACTCCCTGAAAGGAGGCTGGAGTGAGGTGGGTACTGGTCTCTTCTCCCTACAAGTGATAGAATGAGAGGAAGTGTCCTGAGGTTGTTCCAGGGTAGCTTAAGAGAAGGGGTTTTTGAAGACTGAAATGGGCTCCCCAGGGAGGTGTTTGAATCACCATGTCTGGAGGTTTTTGCAAGATGCAGAGATGTGACAGGACAAAGGGCAATGGGTAGAAGCTGAGGCTTAAGATATTTCATGTAAACATGAGCAGGAATTTTTTTCCCTGTGAGGGTGACAGAACCCTGGAAGAGGCTGCCCAGGGGCCTGTGGAGTCTTCTTCTCTGGAGATATTCAACACCCACCTGGACATGTTCCTGTGTGTTCTACTCTAGGTGATCCTGCTCTGCATTGGGGTTGGACTGGCTGAGCTTTGGAGGTCCCTTCCAGCCCCTGACATTCTGTGATTCTGTGATGCTAGCAGCTTAGCATCAGACATAGAGCTAGAGAGTGGCTGGGCTCCATGATCTCAAAAGTCTTTCCCCACCCAAATGATTGTATGATTGAAAAATGTATGAAGGTGAACTGCTAACCCTTCAGAGAGATTACTTCATCAGCTTGATGCCTAAATTCCTTGCTTACAGTGTGACATATGACAGTTATGAGGAGTTGCTTGAAAAAAAAAAAAACTCGTGGGAGGAAAGTTGCTTCCCTCTGACATTGAAGCAGAAGCTGCCTTAGAATGAAGAAAACAGCAGAAGCAGCTTCTTGACAAAGAAAAACTAAACAAAGCTCTGTTAGATAAAGTTGTTTTGTGCTTTGTTATGACAAAGGTAAACAATGGTGCCAAACTTGAACAAATTAACTTTCATTCTTTCTAATTTGTGATAAATACACAGGCATGAATAAGTCTATTACCAGGGATCTTATCTTCGTAGGATATTCCCAGGCCTCTCCCAGTTATGGATGTAAACCAATGCAAAGTCTTCACAGCACTTGCCACTGTTGTCCTCCCTCAGCTGGAGAAATCTCTGTTCCCTTCACAGAAGGTTATTTAAATGAACTTCTTCACCTTCTGTGTGGTAATACTCAAGTTCCCTCCCCTGCAGCCCTTGGAGCACAACCAAAATCTCTAACTGTGCTGTAATTGGATCTTGAGGTGGACTTAAGTTCACCTCTTTTGCTGGTCCAGAAGTTAAGAAGCCCCTTTAAGCTATTTAATCTATAATCATTGGAAGGAGGAAGAGGTCTCCAGAGGAAGATTCATCCCATTTTAAGATAGCTGTCTAAGATATTTGAAGGAAATTAGAGTTGCTAAGCAACTTCATCTAAAATTTCTTTTTTTTTTCCCCCTTTACATGAGTTGTGGAAGGAACTCTGCTGAGAAGCTTAACTGTTTTCCCTAACTTTCAACTGCTGATGACAGGTGAGATGAATCCTGTCCCCAGGTTTCAGCTCCTGGAGTTCTGAAGTGCCTATGATTCATGGTGCCAATCATTCAAGATTCATCTTTCCTCCTAACTGTTGTTAAAATACGTTTCCAGTCATGACGAGCAGGAGGAAAGAATGAAGGTGCAACTTGAAAAGAGGGTAAGAAAGAAGATTTTATTATGCTATAATTTGTTAGAAAAGTATGGTGGCTTCTCACTGACTTCTCACAGCTTGGCTTGGCCATGCTGCTGTGTTGCGAAATATCTACAAAGATCAAACCAATGTGGCAATGCTGAGAGAATAATCATAGACTTACGGACTCACAGAATCATACNTTAGAATCATAGGATCATAGAATCACAGAATCACAGAATCATAGACTCAAAATCACAGAATCATAGACTCATAGAATGTCAGAATCATAAACTCAGAATTAGAGAATCAGAGACTCATAGAATCACAGAATCATAGACTTAGAATCACAGAGTCATAGACTCAATAGAATCTTAGAATCATAGGATCATAGAATCACAGAATCACAGAATCATAGACTCAAAATCACAGAATCATAGACTCATAGAATGTCAGAATCATAAACTCAGAATTAGAGAATCAGAGACTCATAGAATCACAGAATCATAAGCTCATAGAGTCACAGAATCATAGACTCAGAATCAAAGAATCATAGACTCATAGAATCTCAGAATCATAAACTCAGAATAAGAGAGAGACTCATAGAATCACAGAATCAAAGAATCATAGACTCATAGGATCACAGAATCATAAACTCATAGAGTCACAGAATCATAGACTCAGAATCAAAGAATCATAGACTCATAGAATCATAGACTCATGGAGTCATAGACTCATAGAATCATGGAATCACAGAACCACAGAATCATAGAGTCATAGAATGGTCTGGGCTGGAAAGGACATTCAAAGGTCATCCAGTCCAACCCCCTCTGCAGTCAACAGGGACATCCTCAGCTAGATCAGGTTGCCCAGAGCAAAGAGACATTGTTGATAAGTTTGACCTGGTCAAATCAGTAGATTTAACAGATTCACAGACAGAGATCCCTTCTAATGCCTAACCTCTCTGTGATAGATTCTACTAGTCAGGGTTGAAGAGGAAGTACATAGATGATTAAAATCTATTCAGATCTCTTTCAAATTAAAAATATTGCAGAGTAGAAATACAAGCAAACAGCAAAACCAGTTTGGAAATACCAATAGGTTCCAAGGAGATATTTTAAATTTTTCAAGATTTCACCAAAGCATGATCAGAAAGTTGATGGAACCTGAATGGGCCTTGTCCTAGTTCTTAGGGTAACCATACTGCTTTGGCCAAGTTGGTTCAGTTTAAGGACTTGGTAATAGTCTTGGAGGCAGTAAAGCCTAAGAAACTTGGTCTGGAGCTGTGTTTCCAAAGGGAACTGGAGCTGTGGTTCCAAAGGCAGCTGGAGCTGTGTTTCCGAAGGGAGCTGGAGCTGTGGTTCCAAAGGAAGCTGGAGCTGTGTTTCCAAAGGGAGCTGGAGCTGTGTTTCCAAAGGGAGTTGGAGCTGTGTTTCCGAAGGGAGCTGGAGCTGTGGTTCCAAAGGGAGCTGGAGCTGTGTTTCCGAAGGGAGCTGGAGCTGTGGTTCCAAAGGGAGCTGGAGCTGTGGTTCCAAAGGAAGCTGGAGCTGTGTTTCCAAAGGGAGCTGGAGCTGTGGTTCCAAAGGGAGCTGGAGCTGTGGTTCCAAAGGGAGTTGGAGCTGTGGTTCCAAAGAGAGCTGGAGCTGTGGTTCCAAAGGAAGCTGGAGCTGTGGTTCCAAAGGGAGCTGGAGCTGTGGTTCCAAAGGGAGCTGGAGCTGTGGTTCCAAAGGAAGCTGGAGCTGTGGTTCCAAAGAGAGCTGGAGCTGTGGTTCCAAAGGAAGCTGGAGCTGTGGCACAGAAAGGAAGGAGACAGATGAGAGGAAAATATATTAGATGAATGCTTCCAAATGTGAGGTCTGATCATCTTTGCACATTATTAGTGCAAAAGAATACACAGAGCTCCAAAAATGCATTACCCTAAGATGCACAAAACAGCTCAAGCTTCAGAATATTATCCTGGAGTGAATGGGTAACCTCTTAGGATGAAGACCAGATGGAGTGGTGGAGTACTTTGCTACCCCCCCAAAAAAGCCAACCAGCCAGTTAACTTCAGCAGATGGACAGCAGAGTGGTTTAGATGGAGCCAGCTTTATCCCTCTGGGTTTGAATGAGTCTCCAACACTGCTGTGTCAGTCTGATTTTGTTGTTATCTGTTCCTCTTTTTGTGGTGAATAGGAGGCTTTAGTAGAACACAGGAGTATATTAGGCTAGATGCTTTGAAGGCATTTGGAAGGATTTTTGTTGCAAATCTTCAATGAGAATGTTGTCCACTTGCTACCAAGAAACTATCTTTGTTATAACCACAAAAAAAATTACTGTGTTGCCTTAAGGATAGGCTTAGCTGCTTACTGTATGGATTGTTAATGCACTCAATTCTCTTCTGTTCTCTCAAGCCAAGCAAAGCAGAGAGTTGAGGCTGCTGTAGTAAGGAAATCTACAGGATAGAGGCCCTCATAGGTGGTCAAATAGACAACTAAAAATAAATATCTTTACTCTAGTGGTGTCATTTTACTGTTTTAGCACAGGATTTATTGACTTTGTTATTGCAAATGTAATTTCTCAAGCACATCCAGTTGTTCAGAAAAATCACTTCAGTCTGGAGAAGAGAAAGCTGAGAGAAGATCACAGCAATGCCTACAAATACCTGAGGGGTGACTCTCAGGAGAATGAAGCCAGTCTGTCTTCAGTGATACCTAGAGATAGGATGAAGGGCAATGGACATAAAAGCAAACAAAGGAAATTTCATTTCAGTGTGAAAAAAAGAAAAATGTGTCAATGTGAGGGTGGCAGAGCACTGGAACAGACTGCTCTGCTCCACACACCTTCAAAACCTGCCTGGAGGTGTTCCTGTGTGATCTGCCCTAAGTCATCTTGCTTTGCAGGGGGGTTGGGCTTGAGGATCTCTGAGGGTCCCATCCAAACCCTCCCAAGCTATGATTCTATGATTCTATGTTTCTATGAATCTTTGATTCTATATTCTATGATATTATATTCTGTGATTCTATGCTTCTGATTCTATGTTGCAGTGATTCTATGATTCTGTATTCTATGATTTTATNCTATGTTTCTATGGTTCTATGATTCTATGAATCATAAAATGGAGCTTGTGGAGTCTCCCTCTCTGGGAATATTCAAGACCTGCCTGGATGTGATCCAGTGTGATCTGCTCTATGTGATCCTGCCCTGGCAGGGGCATTGGACTGGATAATCTCCAGAGGTCCCTTCCAACTCCTGTGATCCTGTGATGGTTCTGTGGCAGTGTCTGTCTATCTGATTCCAGTCTAAAATTCATTATCAAGAGCTAAGAACTCTGTCTCCCTTCACAATCTCTGGAGACATTTAGCACAGGTTTGCACAGATGAGCTGGGATTGATCACAGCTTTCCTCCCCTCAAAAAAGTCTCAGTTAGAGGTTTGATCTTTGGGGTTCTCTGATTTATTTATTTTTAGATTCTGTGAACACTTAGAGGGCAAGAGCTTAGCAGAACAAAAGCAATGCCTGTTTTCATCTCAGTGCATTCAGCCACAGAGTACCATTAACCAGGCTGCTGTGTAAAATGTGGGCATTCAGTCACTGACCTGATACTGCCACATTGCCACTCACTCTTCTCTTCAGGTGCTGATATGGGCTCTGCTGGGAAGACTGCAAAGGAACATCCACCCTTTTGCTGGCCCCTTTAAATCAGAGCCCTGGTGTGATCCTGCCTCAGCATTTGCTTTCTTCTTACTGCTCTGCTCTTTTCCTCCTTTTGAGGTGTAATGAGAGGACTTTGATGCTCTTCCCAAAGGTCTGAGCCCTAAGCATCCCTTTGCTGCCCTTTAGCTCGAAGCTGGATGTTTTCTAGCACAAAAAAAGCTGAACAGTTGGAAGGCTGTCAGAAAGGTGGGTCTGAATTAAAAGAATTTCCTCTGCAGCATGACTCTGAAGAGCTGGTGTTGTAAAATGAATTCCCTCCTGCTGAGCTACAAAAGTAGTGTAGCCAAAGGGGTCCTTCGTGTCAGGGGAAGATGCAATCATCTTCTAATCCCAAGACCTGTGGTCAGAATCGATACAGGGACTATTTTAGCAGTGGCTGCTGGATTTACTTTAGTGAAAGCTGCATTCTTTTAAAACTACTTTCTGGGATTTTATTTCCCCACCACCCCACCCCCCAAGGCTCTATTCTCTTTTATGAGTTCTACATTATTTGTTGTGTTGGCTTTCAGTTCATAAATTCATAGAATAATAAGGTTGGAAGGGACCTCAAGGATCATCCAGTTCCAACCCCCTGCCATAGGCAGGGACACCTCCCACTAGCACAGGGCACTCAAGGTCTCATCCAACCTCGCCTTGAACACCTCGAGGGAGGGAGCAGCCACAACCTCCCTGGGCAACCTGTGCCAGTGTCTCACCACCCTCACTGCAAACAACTTCCTCCTAACATCCAGTCTAAATCTCCCCTCTGCCAGTTCAAACCCATTGCCCCTTGCCCTGTCCTTCCAAGCCCTTGTCAATAGTCCCTCCCCAGCCTTCCTGCAGGCCCCTTCAGATACTGGAAAGCTACGCTAAGGTCTCCTTGAAGCCTTCTCTACTCCAGGTTGCAGAGCCCCAACTCTTGTTCATATATTTTCTGTTGAGCTTCTTAAAGGATTAAAGTGAGTTTGCTCCCCTTTCAAGTTAGGCATCTAGGGAGAGTGGGGGGAAAAAGAATAAAGAAATAAATTAATTTGATGATGTTCTACATGTCATTGATTAGTTGTAAGCTATGTGTTATCAATGGATGTTGTGACTGGTTTTAACAACAGGGCCATTTATAATCATAATAATAATTAAAAAAATAAAAAGAAGAAAGAACAAAAAATAAGAAGAAAAAATAAAGGGGAAAAAGAAGGAAACAAAAAAAGGAAAAAAGAGAAGAAAAAAAGGAAGGAAAAAAGAAAAATTGAAAAAGGGGAAAAAAAGAAGAAAACAAAGAAGGGAAAAAGGAAGAAAAATAAGAAGAAAAAAGAAAATGTTAAAAAAGAGAAAAAGGAAGAAAAAATGAGAAAAAGAAAAAAGAAGAAAAAGGAAAAAAGAAGAAAAAGGAAAAAAGGAAGAAAGAAGAAGAAAAGGAGAAAAATAGAAAGAAAAAATAAGGAAAAAAGGAGGAAGAAAGAAGAAAAAAGAAAAAGGAAAAGGGGAAAAATGAGAAAAAAGAAAATAGAAAAAGGAGAAATAAAAGAAAAAAGAAAAAGGAGAAAGAAAAGAAAAAAGAAAAAAGGGATTAAAATAAGGGGAAAAAGAGGAAAAAAGGAAGAAAAAGAAGATAAATAGGAAAAAGAAGAAAAAGGGAAAAGAAGAAAAAAAGAAGAAGAAAAAATAAGAAAAAAGAAAAAAGAAGAAGAAAAAGAGAAAAGAGAAAAATTAGAAAAAGAAGTAAACAAGGAAGGGGATAAAAGAAGGAAGAAAAAAGCAGAAGAAAAAATAATAAAGGTAGAAAGAAAGGGGAAATAGAAGAGAGAAAAAAGAAGAAGAAAAAAAAGGAGGGGAAAATAAAAAGAAGAGGGAAAGAAAAAAAGGAGAAAAAGAAGAGGATGAACAAAAAAGGAAAATAAATGGAAGGCAAAGCCTAATCCATCTGTGTGCAAGTTTCCCCCAAGGACAACCACTCTTGTTTGCATTAAGGGGAATGTAAATTTTAGGGAGATTAAACTAGTGCTGAAAGTGTGCCTGTGTCAAGCTGCCTAAACCACTTTGTGGTAGGGTAGCCCAAAGAGAGGTCTCCAGGGCAATCTCTTGGTGTGTCAGGAGCGTGCAGTTCATGTTCACTACTGTTCCAGACACAGCAAAGACCTCAGTGATAGATTAATTCAGGCCAGATGCTCTGCCAACCTCGCTGTGGTAATTCTGACACATTTCCCTTTGCCCCAAAGGAGAGCCACACTCATTTGCTCCCATGTAATTTCTCCTCTGACTGATGGTTGTTGCATTTGGAGATTAAAAATAGCCCCAACTCGCAACACTTCAGTGGCTGACATCTTAGCGCGAGCAGCAGGCAATCAGAAAGGCTCAGATTAATAGGCCGTCAGGACAAATCTGCTTCCTGCTGACAGGTTCTTCTTGGTGTGCTGCCATAGGGTTTGCTTTTCACAAGTGATTGCATTTTTAATGTACAAAATGTACCAAAAAAGTAAATAACAAAGATGAGGTTAACACTGAGACAAGCATCGGGAGATAGCTACATAAAAAAATGCATGTGTCTGAAAAACCAAACTCTTTAGCATTTGTTGCTGTGTCTGACTCCTCCTTTCTTATTCTTATTCTTATTCTTATTCTTATTCTTATTCTTATTCTTATTCTTATTCTTATTCTTATTCTTATTCACTTATTCACTTATTCACTTATTCACTTATTCACTTCTTATTCACATTCTTGTTCTCGTTCTTATGCTTATGCTTATTCTTATGCTTAGGTTTATTCACTTATTCACTTATTCTCCTTCTCTTATTCTTATTATTATTCTTATTCTTATTCTTAATCTTATTCTTAATCTTATTCTTAATCTTATTCTTGTCCTTATTCTTACTTTTATTCTTATGCACTTACTCACTTGTTCTTGTTCTCATTCTTCTTATCCTCATCCTTATCTTTATCCTTGTTCACTTATTCACTTTTTCTCATTCTCATTATTCTTATTATTACTCTTATTCTTATTCTTATTCTTATTCTTATTCTTACTCTCCTTATCCTTATCCTTATCCTTATCCTTATCCTTATCCTTATTCACTTAGTCTCATTCTCATTATTCTTATTCTTATTTTTATCCTTATCCTTATCCTTACTCTTATTCCTGTCCTTATTTTTATTCTTATTCTTATCTTCTTATCCTTATCCTTATCCTTATCCTTATCCTTATCCTTATTCACTTATCCACTTATTCACTTATTCACTTATTCTCATTATTCTTATTCTTACTCTTACCCTTATCCTTGTTCTTGTCCTTATCCTTACTCTTATTCCTGTCCTTATTTTTATTCTTATTCTTATCTTCTTCTTCTTATCCTTATCCTTATGCTTATTCACTTATCCACTTATTCACTTATCCACTTATTCACTTATTCACTTATTCTCACTCTCATTATTCTTATTCTTACTCTTGTTCCTCTCCTTATCCTTATTCTTGCCCTTATTCTTACTCTTATTCCTGTCCTTATTTGTATTCTAATTTTTGTCCTTATTCTTACTCTTATTCTTGTCTTTATTCTTATTCTTATTTATTATTAGGGAGCCTACAAAAAGGATGGAGAGAGACTGTTTACAGAAACCTGTAGTGATAGGACTAGGGGCAATGGCTTCAAACTAGAGCAGAGCAGATTTAGATTGGATGTTAGGAACAAGTTCTGAACCACGAAGGTAGTGGAACACTGCAGGAGGTTGCCCAGGGAGGTGGTTGGAGCCTCTTCCTTGAACATTTTCAAGGTGAGGCTGGACATGGCTCTGGGCAACCTGATCTAGTTGAAGATGTCCCTGCTGACTGCAGAGAGGGTTGGACTGGATGAGCTTTGGAGGTCCAACCCAGACCATTCTATGATTCTATGATTCTTTGATTCTATGATTCTATGATTCTGTGATTTGATGATGATTATTCTGTTTTGCTGATCAGGTACTGCATATGCAGTATCTCTTCTCCCATCTTTCACTGAATGAATCTATTTTTCAGGATTACAAGGAGTTGAACTTCAAAAAAAAAAAAAGTGTAGTCAAAGCAGCATGTTTAGTAACAAAAGTATTTGCTTCTTACAATTTTCTTTCCTTCTTAGTTTTCTGGACACGTTTGTTTCTTTAGTCTGTGTGTGATGTAAGTTCAAAACTTGCCTTTAAACATGTTCACAGGTTTCTCATCTTCTTACTGCACTGAAACCATTTTGCTATGGTTGTTCTCCATGTGGATTTGAGGATCTAGTAAATAGAGATGACTCCTGACTTGGCCTGGAGCACAGCCCTGTGAGCAGAGGCTGAGGGAGCTGGGGGTGTGCAGCCTGCAGAAGAGGAGGCTCAGGGCAGAGCTCATTGCTCTCTGCAGCTCCCTGCAGGGAGGTTGTAGCCAGCTGGGGTTGGGCTCTGCTGCCAGGCAGCCAGGGACAGAAGCAGAGGACACAGCCTCAAGCTGTGCCAGGACAGGTTCAGGCTGGATGTTAGGCAGAAGTTCTTCCCAGCAGGAGTGATTGGCATTGGAATGGGCTGCCTGGGGAGGTGGTGGAGTACCCATCCCTGGGAGTGTTTAAGAAAAGACTGGATGTGGAGCTTAGTGCCATGGTTTAGTTGATTAGGTGTTGGGTGATGGGTTGGGCTTGGTGATCTCAAAGGTCTTTTCCAACGTGGTTAATTTTGTGATTCTGTGATTCTGCATTAGAGTTGATTAATATTTTAAGCTAGTTTTTAAAATGAAAACTATCTTATGGTGCTAGGATGAGAGGGGAATGGCTTTATGTTGGAAGAGGATAGACTTAGACTGGATGTGAGGAAGAAGTTCTTTACAGTGAGGGTGCTGAGACACTGGAACAGGTTGCCCAGGGAGATTGTGGATGCTTCCTGCCCTGAAGGTGATCAAACTCTGGTTGGACAAGGGCTTGAGCACCCAGGTCTAGTGGAAGGTGTCCCTGCCCATGACAGGGAGGGTTGGAGATAGATAATCTTTAAGCTTCCTTTCCAACCCAAAACACTTTTTGATTTTACAGTGAATTAAAAGCCAATGAAGAGTTTAAAAGAAAAATCCCAAAGCAAAGCAATGCATTTTAAAGCAACTAATGCTCTGCTCTTACCTATACAAACACCAATACCTTTGTTATTACCTACACAAAACCACAATCTGAAGCCAAACTGTGTCTGAAATGAAGGATCAATCAGCTCTCCCTGTTTTAGTTGGAGGATTTTGACTTTTTTTCTGGCCTCATTTCTGAGAGGGAGAATTTTTTTTTTTTTTTAATTTATTTTTTTTTTTTGATGTGTCAAAAATTCTCCAAGGACAGGAAAATTGTATCCTGACAGCTGCACTGATATGATCAAGTTTGTCTAGCTCCAGGCTATAAATTAAGATATCCTCCCAACTCTTTGAAACTGAGGTATGGCAGATTATTATAGAATACCTTCCAAAGAGGCACGGGAAGAGAGTTAAGCACATTCACACTAAATTAATGTGATGTTTTAAGTAAAGTATATGTTTAAAACTGAAGATAAACTTCATGTCATGACAGTGTTATTTAAACCTCCTGGATAAGGCATTACAATAATAGGTTTTGCTTTGCAAGTGAAGGATTAGCTTCTTCTCCTTTTTATCCACACTAATGTCAGGGTGTCCTTATCATTGCTTGACATCTAATTACTTGTTCAAGATAATGATACAACTCTGTTCTCACATACAAATATATTATGAATTACTGCTCCATTTCTTTTTTTTTTTTTTTTCTTTACACACAAAGCAGCCTTTTAACAGAGTAGAGGCTTCAAAAGAAGAAATATTGCACAGCAGTGAAGGAAGCTCAGCGGTGTTCTGTGTTCCCCAGTTCAAGAGGGACAGGGATCTACTGGAGAGAGTCCAAGGGAGGGCTGCAAACATGCTGAAGGGACTGCAGCACTGCCTGCTGAGGAGAGGCTGAGAGTCCTAGGGGTAATTAGTCTGCAGAGGAGCAGGTTGAGAAGGGATCTGAGTAATGTCTGTAAGTCACAGAATGTCAGGGGCTGGAAGGGACCTCCAAAGCTCAGCCAGTCCAATCCCTCTGCCAGAGCAGCATCACCTACAACCAGATCACACAAGAACACATCCAGGCAGCTCTTGGATATCTCCAGAGAGGGAGACTCCACAACCCTCCCTGGACAGCCTGTTCCAGGGTTCTGTTACCCTCACACTGAAAAAAATCCTCCTCATGTTTACGTGGAACTTCCTATGCCTCAGCTTCCACCTTTGCCCCTTGTGCTGGCATTGGGCATCACCCAGCAGAGCCTGGCTCCAGCCTCCTGGCACTCACCTGCACATCTTTATAACCATTGCTGAGCTCACCTCTCAGTCTCCTCCTCTCCAAGCATCACAGCCTCAGCTCCCTCAGGCTCTCCTCCTAACAGAGCTCTTCCATTCCTTTGCTCATCTTTGTGGCTCTGTGCTGGACTCTCTCCAGCAGTTCTATGTCCCTCTTGAACTAGGGGCCCCAGAATTGGACATAGTACTCCAGATGTGGCCTCACCAGGGCAGAGGGAGAGGAGAACCTCTCTGGACCCACTAACCACAGCCCTTCTAATCCACTCCAGAACGGCATTGCCCCTCCTGGCCCCCAGAGCACATTGTTGGCTCATGCTCAGCCTCCCATTAACCAGGACCCCCAAATCCTTTTCCCCTTCACTGCCTTCCAACAGGTTAGTCCCCAACCTATTCTGACACCTGAGGTTGTTCTTTCTGAGTGCTGGGGGTCAGGAAGGAAGGGACAGGGACAGCCTCTGCTCACCTGTGCCCTGGGATAGGACAAGGGGGAAGGAATGGAAACTGCAGCACAGGAAGTTGCAGCTCAACATGAGGAAGAACTTTTTGAGTGTAAGGGTGACAGAGCCCTGCCACAGGCTGTCCAGAGAGGTTGTGGAGTCTCCTCTGGAGCCTTTTCAGCTCTGTCTGGATGAGCTCCTATGCAAACTGTACTGGATTCTATGGTCCTGCTCTGACAGGGGGATTGGAATCAAAGAGATGCTGAGAGGGCTGCAGCAGCTCTGCTGTGAGGA
The DNA here is from genome assembly GCA_013399055.1 of Ramphastos sulfuratus. Taxonomy (NCBI): domain Eukaryota; kingdom Metazoa; phylum Chordata; class Aves; order Piciformes; family Ramphastidae; genus Ramphastos; species Ramphastos sulfuratus. The sequence goes on along the minus strand of WBNM01036386.1, from coordinate 22,702 downwards.
CAGGCTGAGAGAGTTGGGGCTCTGCAGCCTGGAGAAGAGAAGGCTTCCAGGAGACCTTGGAGAGGCCTTCCAGTATCTGAAGGGGGCTCCAGGAAGTCTGGGGAGGGACTATTGACAAGGTCTTGTAATGCCAGGACAAGAGGCAATGGGTTTGAACTGGCAGAGGGGAGATTGAAAGTGGATGTCAGGAGGAAGTTGTTTGCAGTGAGGGTGGTGAGGCACTGGCACAGGTTGCCCAGGGAGGTTGTGGCTGCTCCCTCCCTGGAGGTGTTCAAGGCCAGGTTGGATGAGGCCTTGAGTGCCCTGTGCTAGTGGGAGGTGTCCCTGCCTATGGCAGGAGATGGAATTGACTGAGCTTTGAGGTCCCTTCCAACCTAACCCATTCTATGATTCTATGAGCTAGATGGAAAAACTTATACTACTCCTTTCTACCAAAAGGGGACCTAAATAAGTCCCTTTTGGCTATAAAAAGCACCACCAAGTATCCTGAAACCCATTCAGGGAATGCATGGGTGGAAGATTTTTGTGACAAGACAAAGAAGAACTCTTTTACCTTTAATTTAAAATCTGATTCAGCAAAGCCAAATCTATTATTTTTCTGAAGCTCCTTTTTTTTTTTTTTCCCTAGGTTTTTAATTTCTTTAAATTAAAACTAAAATAAGAATCCAGAAGGCATAAACTCTCCATGGAAACTACCTTTGATTCATAGGAAGTTCTGTACATCAAGCAAAACTTAGAGAAAAGAAAATTCAGTCATCCACAGCACTCCTCCTGGAGCAAGTGACTGAGTGTGGCTCGGGTGAGTGGATGCTTTGGTGGGTTAAGAACTGGATGGATGGCTGGGCACAAAGAGTGGTGGGGAATGGAGTTAAACCCAGTGGTGGTGTTGCCCAGACCTCAGTACTGCAGTTCTCTTTAATATCCTTCCCAATGATCTGGATGGATGGGTTGGGTGCATCCTCAGTAAACTACCAAGTGACATGAAGTTGGGTGGGAGTGTTGTAAGGAGCGGTCAGAAGAACGTTCTCTGTCTCATCATTGTCATCAGCAATCAGGACCCCCTCACCTTCAAGGATCTTCAACCTCGTGAGGTTCAGCAGGGCCAAGTGTAGGGCCCTGTGCCTGGGAGGGCACAATCCCAGGCACAAATACAGGCTGGGTGGGGAATAACGGGAGAGCAGCCCTGAGGAGGAGGACCCTGGAATCTGGGTTGATGAGAGGCTCAACATGAGCCAGCAGTGTGAGTGCAGCCCAGACAGCAACTGTGTGCTGGGCTGCAGTAAGAGCAGTGGGTAAGGTAGAGAGATGGGAAGAAGGTGGAAGGGTGGTTGGGAGCCCCTCCTGGGGACTCTGATTTCTGGGAGGGGAATTGTGTTTCTGTATTACCTTTAACTTGTGTATGTCTGTAACTATTCCTGTCTGTTGTGTGTATCTCTGCTTGTACATTGTGCTGAGCTGTAAATAGAGCTTCAGTCCTTAACTTCCAGCTGGCTGAGTCTAGTCTGGGGGATTTTTCATAGTGTGGGGGGTAACTCCCAAACCATCACATGGCCTCAAGCTACCCACCTCCAAGGCAGGCCATGCCTTGGGCACCCCTTTTTAGGCCCAGAGCTCACCTCGGGCACTCCTCCTTGGGCATGCCTGGAAACCTTACATCATGGGGGGCACAAGAGGTGGAGAGAGAAGAGTTTGATCAGCAGCAGGGGCTGAGTCGAATATAAAAGGATGTGTCCCTAGCAACAGGATAGAGCTCAAGATCCCCAAGAACAACAAGAGCTCAGGAGCATCAAGAGACCTTCAAGAACTTCAAGCTCAGGAGCACCAAGAGCCCCAAGAACACCAAGAAGAACTTCAAGCTCAGGAGCACCAAGAGCCTCAAGAACACCAAGAAGAACTCCAAGCTCAGGAGCACCAAGAGCCCCAAGAACACCAAGGAAAACTCCAAGGTCAGGAGCATCAAGAGCCACAAGAACACCAAGAAGAACTCCAAGCTCAGGAACACCAAGAGTTTCAAGAGCTTCTGCTTGAGGTCTCAGCTTCATCTCTGCACTTCGCTACAACAAAAGAGGTCTCTTCCAGCAACAAGAAGAAAGAAGGCTACAAGAAGAAGAAGAGCAGGAGGACCAACAGGGCTGCACCTTGGGACCAGAGTGATGTCTTTGGGACTTTTGCATTACGGGTAGCTATAGGACCTCTTCCCCCTTCCTCTCTTCACTTTTCTCCTGTCTCTTGTCACTCTTCTCTGTTTATTGGCCAAACAATAAAGTTTCACTGCTGATGGAAGTAAAACCCCTTAGGGTGATTTGCCTGTGGTTTGCACTTTGAGATCAGACTAATGAACCACCACAGCTCCACTGTTCAGACTGTGACAAGTGTTGATCTGCTTGAGGGTAGGAAGGCTCTGCAGAGGGCTCTGGACAGGCTGGATCAATGGTTGAGGTGAGTCACATGAGATGTAACAAGGTCAAGTGCCAGTGCTGCACTTGAGTCACAACCACCCCATACAGTGTGACAGACTAGGGGGGACTGGCTGGAAAGCTGTCTGGTGGAGAAGGACATGGGGGTGCTGGTTGACAGCTGGATGAAAGTGAACCAGCACCATGCTCAGGTGGCCAAGAAAGCCAATGGCATCCTGGCCTGGATCAGGAATGGTGAGGCCAGCAGGAGAAGGGAAGTGATCATGCACTTGGACTCTGCACTGTTGAGGCTGCACCTTGAATATTGGGTTCAGTTTTGGGCCCCTCACTACAACAAGGACATTGAGCTGCTGGAGCATGCCCAGAGAAGGGCACTATTGGGGCTGCACCTTGAATACTGGGTTCAGTTTTGGGCCCCTCACTACAACAAGGACATTGAGCTGCTGGAGCATGCCCAGAGAAGGGCACTGTTGAGGCTGCACCTTGAATACTGGGTTCAGTTTTGGGCCCCTCACTACAACAAGGACATTGAGCTGCTGGAGCATGCCCAGAGAAGGGCACTGTTGAGGCTGCACCTTGAATACTGGGTTCAGTTTTGGGCCCCTCACTACAACAAGGACATTGAGCTGCTGGAGCATGCCCAGAGAAGGGCACTGTTGAGGCTGCACCTTGAATACTGGGTTCAGTTTTGGGCCCCTCACTACAACAAGGACATTGAGCTGCTGGAGCATGCCCAGAGAAGGGCACTGTTGAGGTTGCACCTTGAATACTGGGTTCAGTTTTGGGCCCCTCACTACAACAAGGACATTGAGCTGCTGGAGCATGCCCAGAGAAGGGC
>WBNM01036386.1:5292-15415 GCA_013399055.1 Ramphastos sulfuratus | reverse complement strand
TGTGATTCTGTGATTCTGTGATTCTGTGATTGTGTGATTCTATGATTCTGTGATTCTGTGATTCTGTGATTCTATGATTTTGTGATTCTGTGATTCTGTGATTCTGTGGTTCTGATTCTGTGATTCTATGACTCTATGATTATATGACTATGATTCTGTGATTCTGTTATTCTGATTCTTTGGTTCTGTGATTCTCTGATTCTATAATTCTGTGATTCTGTGATTCTGTGATTCTGTGATTCTGTGATTCTATGATTCTCTGATTCTGTGATCCTGTGATTCTGATTTTGTGATTCTGTGATTCTGTGATTCTTTGACTCTGTGATTCTGTGATTTATGTTCAATTACCTTCAGGAGCAGATTGTCTCAGGAAATAGTAATAGGCAAAGAACAGAAGTCTTTTTCTTAAGCAAACGAGGAGGGCAGGGAAGTTACAACATCACTGAGTCTTCACATGCAGGGAAAATACTGCAACAATTTAACCCAATTTCCTAACAGGCAGCAGACCAGAAAACCATTCACTTGCAGAGAGAGAAATATGAAAGGGAGAGGGAAATACTTTCAGAAAAGGCTGTTTGAGTATCACTCTGCTGATAACTCTTACAAATATTTTCCCTCTGCCTTTTCCAGCCTAACAAAAAAAAACAAACAAACAAACAAACAAAAAAAAACAAACAACAACCAAAACCAAGAAGGCATAAATTGACAAAGCAGAAGAAAGAAAAGCAAATCATTTGGAACAGGAACAGGTTGCCCAGGGAGGTTGTGGATGCTCCCTCCCTGGAGGTGTTCAGGACCAGGCTGGATGAGGCCTTGAGTGACCTGTACTAGTGGGAGGTGTCCCTGCCTATGGCAGGGAGTTGGAACTGGATGATCCTTGAGGTCCCTTCCAACCTTTCCATTCTATCATTCTATGATTTAGCATTTTAATTTTTTTTTCTTCATGAACTCTATTAAAAGAAGTTCAAATCTTAATATATCCTTCAAAGGAAAAAAATACAAACATCTAATTTGGAGTTCTCTATTAAAAAGAGTGGAGGACAAAGAATTCTCAGCATCTCCACCTTATGCACTTTTGATCCACTGCAATCAGTAGCAGGATTGCTGTTGACTACAGTAACAGCTGAAGCAAGCCTTGGCTGGGAACCTGACTAATTAAAGTCTCATCATACATGGACTTTCCCCTCCAGCATTTTCATTCTCCTTCTCTCCAGCAGCAACCTCACTCAGTTAAAATGATCTTAAAATTAAGAGTTTGGTCAGAAAACTCCCTATGAGTTCAAACCTGGATGGGGATTTTTATATTGGGCAAGAAATTCACTTGGCAGATGCTCATTCATCTATTGAGTCACCCACTTACTCATTTCAGGGTTGTGGGGATTTTTTTTCCCCCACTTTGGTTTATTTTCTGCCTTTATCTCTTGCTGCAGTACTCACACAACCTGATTCATGCAGCTATCTTCTACTCATCTGTTCTTCCCTCTGATTCCTACATTCTCTGCTTTTACATCACCCTTTTTCACTCCCCCTGTTCTCTCTCATGACAATTCTATTTTGCTCTCTAAATTTTCTTTATTGTCAGGTCTTTTCAGGCTCTTTCTCTCCATGATAAAAGCAGACATTCTTCCCTCTCCAAAAGGCCTCCTCTGACCATTTTTCCTTTCCAATAACCATCTCCATCTGTTCTTCCACCATTAAAGCCAGTGGATAAGGAGCATTTTGCAGAGCTTGTCTCTTTATCTAGAAGGTTCCCCTGAACTGCACTACCAAGAGCACTCTCATTTGCTGTTGACACCATTATCCTGCAAGGCACTCAGCTCCAGCTGGGTATCATCATTAATTCAGAAATGTCCTAGGTATCAAATCTTTTCTTTTGGGTTCTACAATGCTGTGAGAGACTAAATCTTGTCTCTCTTGTACATGTAAATCAACAGAGTCCCCTTTGCTCCCCAAAGACATCAGCTGCTCAGGAGGTCTGGTGCCAGCATGTCCTGGGTGGTNTTCATGGCCTCCTCTGGACCCTCTCCAACACTTCTATGTCCTTCCTCTTCTGGGGGCTCCAGAACTGCACACAGGACTGCAGGTGGGGTCTGAGGAGGGCAGAGCAAAGGGGCAAAATCCCATCCCTTGCCCTGCTGCCCACACTGCTCTGTGATCCTGTGACCCTGTGGCAATGCTGTGTCATGAACAAGAAGCAGCTGAGACTTCTTAATACTTCAGTGGAAAATAAAAAGAATCTTTATAAACAAGCTTCGAGGTCACAGTGGCATATGTTGCCATCATTATGTCACCAATTAAGTTGACTCATATCTTGTAAATAAATCTCCTCCAAGCAGGAAGACACAAAAGAAGGCTTGATTATGGCAGGACTTCCCAGGGTTAAGAGCAACATAACCTCTCACTAATAGAGTCATGCAGACATTTCTCCTTGCAGGGCAGATTCATCTCCTAGATAAATGTCACTGTAGTCATTTAGATTCTCCTGGTGCAAATAAGAAAGCATTTCTAAGGCAGAACTGACCTGTCCTGCCTTACTAATGTGACAAACAATGTGGTCTTGTGGTGGCCAACTGTCTACAGTTTCTCAGATCACCTTCTTCTAGGGCTGTTTAGTCTGGAGAAGAGAAAGCTGAGAGAGGATCTTATCAATGGCTGTGACTATCTGAGGGGTGGGTGTCAAGACTGAGGTGGGTTAAAATCTTCCCCACCCACTACTGGAATTTACCAGAGTAGCTGAGAGGGCTTGGCTCTAAGCTGAAGCTGTATTTACAGCAAAGCAAAATGTACAAGCAGATACACATAATATATTTGCAAGTATTTACAATTAGACACAAATTAGAAATAACACAGAAAGCCGAACTCCCTCCCAGACAAATAAAGCTGCCCAGAAGGGGCTCAGAGCTACCCTCTTTTTCTCCCTCTACTTTCCCAGACAGACAAACAAAACAATCAGCAATATTTTCTTGTTTTCTGTTAGCCAAGATTAGTGGAGAGATGTTAGAGTGGAGTGAGGAGGAAGCAAAAAGATCCAACAACACTGACCAGAGTGGGACAGGTTGTTGGCATTTTGGCTTTTTATCCCTCTCAGCAAACTAGTGAATGATAGAGAGCTCATCATTATTTTCTTTTCACAACCAATCATCTAATTTCTCTCATTAAAGCCTTCCAATTAGCCTCAAGCCAGCACAAAAAGGAAGGTACCAGANACTGGCACAGGTTGCCCAGGGAGGTTGTGGCTGCTCCCTCCCTGGAGGTGTTCAAGGCCAGGTTGGATGAGGCCTTGAGTGACCTGTGCTAGTGGGAGGTGTCCCTGCCTATGGCAGGGGGGTGGAACTGGATGATTCTTGAGGTCCCTTCCAACCTTACCATTCTATGACTCTATGGTGACGGTGACAGAGCCCTGGAGCAGGCTGCCCAGAGAGATTGTGGAGTCTCCTTCTCTGGAGACTTTCAAACCCCACCTGGATGCATTCCTACATTAACTAACCTGCATGATCCTGCCTTAGCAGGGAGGTTGAACTGCATGATGCTGCCTTAGCAGTCCAGGTCAGACTGGATGATCTCTGGAAGTCCTTTCCAACCTCTAATGTTCTGTGATTCTGCGATGTGTGGGTTGGGAACTGCCTGACTGGGAGCAGCTCTACAGCAAGGGACCTGGGGGCCTTGGTAGACATAAACATTTTAAGCCAGCAGTGTTCCCTAGCTGCAGAGACAGAAAGCACCCTGAGAGATTCAGAACATCAAAGAGAGGAATAATTGCCCTCTGCTAAGCGCTTTAGAAATCCCATCCCAATACTGTTCCTGCTCCAAACTTGAGAAAAATACTACACAAAAAAAGGAAATAAAACTCCAACATTCCATTTTTATTTCATAGTTTTCCTTCTTTTCTTTCTGTTTGGTTTTGTGGTGTTTTTTTTATAATTAAATCTGTAATAGCTGAGATGTTCAGCCTCCAATAAATTGAGGTGACTGCAAATTATCCACTAGCACACTTGTTTCAAGCAGTGCTGCTCTCTTAAGCTTGTAATCTTCTCTTTGAAAGGGTTTGTGTCCAGTGAGTGTTTTCCCAGTCCTTAAGGAGGCCTCTGAAAGCTTTCTGGCATATGAGAAAGTGAAGAGCTACTGCCAAGAAAGTAATGAAACTGACATCTTTCCTTAGTACAGAAAAAAATGGTCATGTCATTACTGAAGAGAGCTCCAGGAAACTTTGATTTGCCCTAAATTAGAAAGATACCAACAAAAATGATATTTGTAGTGTGCCAGCTGCCCAAGGTTTTGACCAGCTTTTGCTACACAACTCCTTTTATCACCTCACTGCAGAGCAAAGAGCTGTGTTCAGATGTCTCATTTAACATCTTTGTTGGTGACATGGAGAGTGGCATTGAGGCACCCTGAGAAAGTTTGTTGATGACAAAGCTGTGTGGTGAGGTTAGATGCTGGAGGGAAGGGATCTATCCAGAAGGACCTTGACAGGTTGCAGAGGTGAGCCCAAGGCAACCTCATGAAGTTCAACAAGACCAAGAGCAAGGTTCTGCACCTCAGCCAGGGCAATACCAAGCACTGATATAGGCTGGGCAGTGCCTGGCTTGAGAGCAGCCCTGAAGAAAAGGACTTGGGGGCACTGGTGGATAAGAAGCTCAACATGAACCAGCAGTTGGCACTTGCAGCCCAGAAAGCCAACCAGAACCTTGGTTGCATCAAGAGAACTGTGGGCAGCAGAGCGAGGGAGGTGATTCTCCTCCTCTGCTTCAACGTGGTGTGACCACACCTGGAGCACTGTGTCCAGTTCTGGAGCCCCTACTACAGAAAAGAGATGTAAGTGCTGGAAGGTGTCTAGAGAAGGGCCATGAGGATGCTCAGAGGGCTGGAGCTGCTCTGCCACAGAGACAGAGTGAGAGAGTTGAGGCTGTTCAGTCTGGAGAGGAGAAGGCTCTGAGGAGACCTTATTGTGGCCTTCCAGTATCTGAAGGGGGCTGCAAGAAAGTTGGGGAGAGACTTTTTAGGCTGTCAGGGAGGGATAGGACCAGGGGGAATGGAGCATAACTAGAAGAGGGGAGATTCAGATTGGATGTTAGGAAGAAGTTGTTCAGCATGAGGGTGGTGAGAGACTGGCACAGGTTGCTCAGGGAGGTTGTGCAAGCCACATCCCTGAAAGATTTTAAGGCCAGGCTGGATGTGACTCTGAGCAACCTGCTCTAGTGTGAGGTGTCCCTGCCCATGGTAAAAGGAGTTGGAACTTGGTGATCCTTGAGGTCCCTTCCAGCCCTGATAGTTCTCTGATTCTATGATGTAAGCAAGGCTCTTTTCCATAGGCAGATCTATGGAGGTCCCTTCCAACCCCTAACATTCTATGATCCTGTGACCCTTTACTCTTCTTGGAAGGGTTAAAGAGCATCTATCCTCGTTCCCTAAACCAAAGAAGGGTATCATTACTGGAAGTAGTTTTCTGCCACCCTGGAGTAGCACCATACATCCTTTCTTTTCCCTGTCCCCACCTCAAGCATTTATTCCTTCAAAGAACCACCAGACCAGAATTCTTTTTTCTTTGTTGCCTGCATTTACAGGAGAAAGAATGGAAGCATTTTCCCACTGTGTGTCTCATTGTTATTTCACTTGTGTCTGGAGAAGTAATGGACTGGACAACCTTCATTCCTCCTTACCTGAGGAGTTAGAGATGTCTTTTAAGGAGGTCTTGTGTGAAGATATTAACTGAATTGGTTGATAATTTTTTTTTTCTTCAGATAAAGAGTGTTTCATTAAAAAGAAAAATAAAGAAATGACATTTGTGGAACTCTCTTCTTACAGTTGAAGCATTTGAAATTAAAAGGACAGGCAACAATATTTTCCTGATTACTTCAGGACTCCAGGGAGCTGCCTGGGGTATTTCATAACTCACAGAAAGATTTTGTTTTTTGTTTTTTGTTTTTTTTTTAATTATTATGTTTACAGACTCAGAATTCACTTCCACAGCTCATCCCATCACCTTGCAGAGTGCTTGCAACTCCTTTTGTTACCTAAATAGCACTGTGCTGAGCTTTATGTTTAAAAGATTTCTGCTTTAATTGAGTTCTGAATGTTGGTAGTTTTTCAGTAGGGCAGTAAACCTCACAGAATCACAAAATGGGTTGGAAGGGACCTCCAAAGCTCATCCAGTCCAACCCACTCTGCAGTTCAGCAGGGACATACTCAACTAGATCAGGTTGTACAGAGCCCTGTCGAGCCTTACCTTGAATACCTCCAGAGATGTGGCCTCAACCACCTCCCTGGGCAACCTGTTGCAGTGTTCCACTACCCTCATAGTAAATAACTTGTTCCTAACAACCTTGATATATTTGGTTTGTGTCAGATGTACTGAGGTAGGTTTTTTAGGATTAGACATACAGAATAGAAGAGGTTTTTGCAAGGGTGCAGTTTATTTTTAGAATGATACACAGTTTAAAAGTTATTGCTTCCATTCAGCACTCTACAATCACAAAATGACTCAGGTTAGAAGGGGTCTTAGAGATCATCTCCTCCAACTCCCCTGCCATGAGCAGTGATGCCTCTCAACTAGAGTTGGTTGTTCAAGGCTTCATCCAACATTAAACACCTCCAGGGAGGGACAATTCACAACTTCTCTGGGTAGCCTATTCCAGAGTCTCACTACCACTCTTATACTGAAGAACTTCTTCCTAAGATCCAGACTAACCCTGCTGTCCCTCAGCTTGAAACCACTCCCCCTTGTCCTGTCTCTAGACCCCTTCATGACAAGTCCCTCTCCAGCCTTGCTGTAGGATCCCGTGGCCATTCCAGCTAGCTTTCTAGCTCAGGCACAAAAACATGGGAGCAGAGAAACTTAGAAGTGGAAGAGTATTGGACTCTCTGAGTGGAGAGGTGAACATTCCAGGGATAGGCCATAAAAAATGGCAACAATGGCTAAGTGAATATAATTTCATTGGAGCTTTATGTCTGGAAGCACAGTTTGTATCTTTGCCCTTTGCTGCTTCTGCTGTGCCTGCTGCTATCTTCCCCCACTGCTGTTTTGGCTGCTGCTTTGCTGCTTCACTGCTGCTCAACTCCCTCCCCATCTTATTTTAAGGTTATTCTAGTCTGTAGTAGTTTTTTATATCTCCTTATACTGTTACATTTAGTTTAAACTGTAAAAAAAAAACCTTTCCATACTCTGGGTTGTGGTGAATTTACTCTACTGGGACAGGTATCTGCTCTAAGCCATCACAGATCCCTTCATGGATTGAAAGGCAGCTATAAGGTCCCACCACAGTCTTCTCTTTTCCAGGCTGAACAACCCCAGCTCCCTCAGCCCATCCTCACAGCAGAGGTGCTCCAGCCCTTCCATCAACCTTGTGGCCTCCTCTGGACTCACTCCAACAGTTCTCTGTGCTTCTTTGTTAGGGACACTGGAACTGGACATGGTATTGTAGGTTGAGTCTCACAAGAGCAGAGTAAAGGGGCAGAATCTCCTTACCCTGTGTTCTAGTTTAAGCTTTCCAAAGCCAAGGGGCAGAATCTCCTTACTGTGTGAATTGGTTCTAGTTTAAGCTTCCCAAAGCCAAGGGGCAGAATCTCCTTACTGTGTGAATTGGTTCTAGTTTAAGCTTCCCAGAGCCCAAAGCCTAACAGAATACAATAAGAGGATGACTCCCCCGTTTGGAAAGAAAGAAATTAGATGTAGAGAGTGAAAAGAGCTGTGCCCAGGCCAACCTCATGACATTCAACAAGGCCAAGTGTAAGGTCCTGCACCTGGGTAGGCACAATCCCAAGCACAGCTCCAGGATGGGTGATGAATGGCTGAGAGCAGCCCTGAGGAACAGGCCCTGGGGGTGTGGGGTGATGAAAAGCTCAAGATGAGGCTGCAGTGTGAGTGCAGCCCAGACAGCAACTGTGTGCTGGGCTGCAGCAAGAGCAGTGTGGGCAGCAGGGCAAGGGAGGGGATTCTGCCCCTTTGCTCTGCTCTCCTCAGACCCCAGCTGCAGTCCTGTGTGCAGTTCTGGAGCCCCCAGCACAGGAAGGACATGAAACTGTTGGGGTGGGTCCAGAGGAGGCCACAAAGATGCTCAGAGGGCTGCAGCAGCTCTGCTGTGAGGACAGGCTGAGAGAGTTGGGGCTCTGCAGCCTGGAGAAGAGAAGGCTTCCAGGAGACCTTAGAGTAGCCTTCCAGTATCTGAAGGGGGCTACAGGAAGGCTGGGGAGGGACTATTGACAAGGTCTTGCAATGACAGGACAAGGGGCAATGGGTTTGAACTGGCAGAGGGGAGATTGAAACTGGATGTTAGGAGGAAGTTGTTTGCAGTGAGGGTGGTGAGACACTGGCACAGGTTGCCCAGGGAGGTTGTGGAGCACAGAAGTACAGAATGTGATCAAAGATCACATTCTGTGCTTCTGTGCTCCACAACCTCCCTGGAGATGTTCAAGGCCAGGTTGGATGAGTCCTTGAGTGACCTGTTCTAGTGGGAGGTGTCCCTGCCTATGGCAGGAGGTTAGAACTGGATGATCTTTGAGGTCCCTTCCAACCTTAGCATTCTATGATTCTATGATTGAAGGTTTTTGGTTTGGTTTTTTTTTTTTTCATATAGAAGGAGATTGGTTTAGGAAAAAAAACCAAACAAAAAAAAAATAGAGATACATAAACTGTATAATGGCATAGCTGAAAAGCTCCATCATGTATGGTCCTGCATTTGTGTTGATGATGATCAAAATGATCTCATGAAACTTAAGAGATTGTTCTGGTAAGAAATCCTTCTGAGTAGCTTTAACACTGCTGCTGACTCAATAACTAAAACCTGTTTCCAATAATGAGAGATGAACAATAATTACAAAAAAAATAACCCAAACCCACACCTCCTGGTTTGCTTTTGTGCAAACACCTAAGAGCTCACTGAATAATGGCTGTTATGAAACTCCTTTGCTTTGACATTTTCCCTTTCACAGCGTGCGGCTCTGTACTCTATTTCACAGGGCAACGCTCTGTTGAAAGCTGTCACTCTTCAGAAGCAGAATGATAGTTGTCAGTGACAGCCAAAGAAGGCTGAATAATATGTACATATCTTGCTTTTGATGTGTTCTTAACACCTTGACTTTCCTGGCTGTAGGAGAAGGTAAGGAAAAAAAAAAAAAAAAAAAGAGAGAGAGAGAATTAGCATAAGGTGAAGCACAGCTCCTGCTGAGTGGCCAAACTGCATGAAATCTTGAGCTTCATTAATGATGCTTCTCCTACCAGCTGGTCAATGGGTCATGAAAATGAACCCCTGAAGTGCAACAGGGATTTTTTTTTTCTTTTTTTTTNACAGGGATTTTTTTTTTTTTTTTTTTTTTTTTTTCTTTTTTTTTATTATTCCTGGTTGTAACAGTCATAAACAATTGTGAACTGCTGGCTCCAACTTTTGCAATAGGTAATGGTTTCATAGAATCCTAGAATCACCCAGGCTGGAAGGCACCTCTTAAGCTTATCTAGTCCAATCCCTCTGCTCTTAAGCTTATCTAGTCCAATCCCCCTGCTCTTAAGCTCATCTAGTCCAAACCCCCTGCTCTTAAGCTCATCTAGTCCAAACCCCCTGCTCTTAAACTCATCTAGCCCAATCACCCTGCTCTTAAGCTCATCTACTCCAATCCCCCTGCAGCCAGCAAGGACATCCTCAACTAGATCAGGTTGCCCACAGCCCTGTCGAGCCTCACCTTGAGTATCTCTAGGGATGAAGTTGTAAGAGAAGTATCCCAGAATCACAGAATGTTAAGGGCTGGAAGGAACCTCAAAAGCTCATCCATCACCTTGAGAATCTCCAGGGATGAGGCTATAAGAGAAATATCTCAGAATGTTAGGGGCTGGAAAGAACCTCAAAAGCTCATCTATCACCTTGAGAATCTCCAGGGATGAGGCTATAAGAGGAGTATCCCAGAATCACAGAATGTCAGGGACTGGAAGGAACCTCCAAAGCTCATCTATCACCTTGAGTATCTCCAGGGATGAGGCTATAAGAGGAGTATCCCAGAATCACAGAATGTCAGGGACTGGAAGGAACCTCCAAAGCTCATCTATCACCTTGAGAATCTCCAGGGATGAGGCTATAAGAGGAGTATCCCAGAATCACAGAATGTCAGGGACTGGAAGGAACCTCCAAAGCTCATC
>WBNM01036385.1:4321-23739 GCA_013399055.1 Ramphastos sulfuratus | reverse complement strand
TTGAGCTTTTCATCACCCCAGACCCCCAGGGCCTTTTCCTCAGGGCTGCTCTCCAGCCATTCCCCACCCAGCCTGGAGTTGTGCTTGGGATTGTGCCTACCCAGGTGAAGGACCTTACACTTGGCCTTGTTGAATTTCAGGAGGTTGGCTTGGGCACACCTCTCCAGCCTGTCCAGGTCCCTCTGTCCATGATCTATGCTTCTCTTCAAAGGGAAGCTTATAGGCAGCTAGCTGTCATAGATGGTATCAAAGAGTTTCCTCAGCTTTACAGAAACCACTAGAAAACCTCATCAACTACAAGAGCTGAAGCTCTTTCCCGTGTTTGGCTAGGTTTAAAAGCTTTCAGTGACACTATGATATGATACTGTTCCAGATAAATTGTTGTTTGGCAACACAAATAAATGACAGGCTTTGCAGAAATCTACAGAATGGATGTTTATCTTTCTTAAATACTCTGCTATTGACAGCAAAGGAAAATAATCAGAACATTTAAGGTGAATCAGAGATTATTATTTTCACAATAAAGACATCCAAAACACTTCCCAACGATACTGTGAGGGCTTCAAGATTTGCCACAGAATCTGTAGTCTGATTTCATAACTACACTCAGGTCTGTTTTCCTTTGAAATTAGTTACAGTACTACAGAAATACATTGAACACAGTCAATGCCATTTGACTTGTAGCTGACCTAAGGTTTTGTCATTTCATGGAATCATAGAATAGCTCAGGTTGGAAGAGACCTTCAAGATCATCCAGTTCCAACCCCCCCTGTCATGGGTAGGGGTACCTCCCACCAGCCCAGGGTGCCCAAAGCTTCATCCACCCTGTTCTTAAACACTTCCAGGGAGGAGGTGTCCACAACCTTTCTGGGCAATCCATTCCAGTGCCTCATCACCCTCAGAGTAAAGAACCTGGTGGCTGCTGTGAAATGAGAATGAAGTGGCACAGGTTGCCTTCCCTTGGCACCCCATGCCACAGCATCAGCCTCACTCAGCCTTCTCCACTTTTGCTACTTAAAAAACTACTGGCAGATGGTTATTAGAGCTACAATGAATTTGCTAAAGTAAAAGCATTACAGGACTTAGAAATCCCCAGCTGTGTGCTCCAGGAGGGCAAGGACCTGGCTGATAGAAAAACCTGGAAGTTATGTGAACTTTCCCTTACTTCTGGGAAAGGGAAAGGGAAAGGGAAAGGGAAAGGGAAAGGGAAAGGAAAGGAAAAGAAAGGAAAGGAAAGGAAAGGAAAGGAAAGGAAAGGAAAGGAAAGGAAAGGAAAGGAAAGGAAAGGAAAGGAAAGGAAAGGAAAGGAAAGGAAAGGAAAGGAATAATAAATAGATAAATAAATAAATAAATAACACAAGCTGTCATATGATTAGAGGATCCCTACCTGGAGCAAAATTTTCGTGCAGTAGTTTGGAACATTCTATTGAAAATGTTTGTGAAACTCCAACTATGAGGATCTATGATACCAAGAAAGAGTTGTATGCAACTGCATTTTTTTTCCCCCCACACTATAAAAATGAGTCAAGTTCTTGAGCATGGAAGCTACTTTCAATCCTCAGAACAGAAGAGTTCAAAATAAACTTGGGAAGATTGCTCAGTTTGGTATCTTAGATTACATGATGCATCTTTCTTGCATGGTTTTCTTGTGTGGAGTGGAGAGGATAGGTGAAGGAGGACAATGAGTTAATAAGGCAAGAAAATGGTAAGGAAAAAGAGAAAGGGATAGTTTATAAGCTGGCTAATTCTGTGATCCTGTGAGATAAGCATGTGCACGGAAATTAATGTGACATGAAACCAACCCTTCTGCTAAAGTCAAGGCTTTTTATATCCTAGATTCAAGGTTCATCTTGTGAAGGAGTTGTGAAGAGCAGGACCTAGAGTGAAGATCTGCAGGGACTGTTTTATGAAAAATGCTCTGTAAATAAACTCTGAGAAACAGCTTTCAACTCGGATTTAGCTTTGAAGTCTGACGCTTCTATATGAGACACAAAGGACTTGTGTGCCTGAAAGTTTGTCTAACTTTTCCAATGTGATGGTTTGGGAATTCCCTGCTCCCCTACACTTTGTAAAATCACCCAGACTAGGCTCAGCCAGCTGGAAGTTTAAGGACTGAAGCTCTATTTACAGCTCAGCACAATGCACAAGCAGAGATATACACAACAGACAGGAATATTTACAGAATATACAAGGTAAAGGTAATACAGAAACACAACACCCCTCCCAGAAATCAGAGACCCCAGGAGGGGCTCCCAACCACCCTTCCACCTTCTCCCCACCCCTCTGCCTTAGCCCAGGGTCTGCCTTACATGCAAGGTGAGTTTGGAGGATCGGCCAGGGGGGTTAAAAGGGAAGTGGTTAGTGAGGTTACTTGGCAGAGATGAGAAAAACCAGAAGCTGCTAGACAGCCCGAGACANCCCTTCTCTAGACATGACTTCTCCCTACAAACTTATCTTGCCATTTTAACATCAAGAATAGTGTTATCAGAGGTTCTTCTTCTATCAATATTTCAGCTTGGATTTTTATTTGGATGAAGTAGAACATTAAAAATTTAATTTTCACGTACAATCTTAGCATGCGATCAAATATCAATATACAGAATCAATATCAACCGTGAGATCAAATATCAATATACAGAATAAACATAGGTACATTCTCAAATCCACAGTCATAAAAATTAAAAAACAGAATTAAAAGATTCCAAAGAAAGCCGGTTCGCAGCCTTATGTGTTCCAGCTCACAGTCTTAACAGACAGAATGGCATATGAAGAAAATGCTGAGTGAGAAATGAGCAAACATTGCTGGTATTTCTTTTTTCTCTGCCATTGTGCATACATTAAAAAAAAAATCAAACCACCAGACCACAAACAAAACAGACACAAACCCTAGAGAAATGCTTAAGATATGTACAGAATGTGACCTAATTATCACAGAAATCACATAAACACTCGGGTTGGAGAAGCCCTTCAGAATCACCAAGTCCAAGGAATAATCCTGCTCTACAAGGTGCACCTTAAACCATATCCTCCAAGCACCACATCCAAATGACTTTTAAACACATCCAGGGCTGGTGACTCCACCACCTCCCGGGGCAGCACATTCCAATGCCTGATCACTCTTTCCATGATAATAATTTCTCCTAATATCCAGTCTAAACCTACCCAGTCGCAACTTGAGGCCATTTCCTCTTGTTCTATCACTAATTACCTGTGAGAAGAGACCAGCACCAACCTCTCCACAATGTCCTCTTGGAAAACAAGCCATTGTGACTCCTGAAAAATCTCTTACAGCAATTGAGGACTTTTAAGTCAGACATAGAATCATAGAATCACAGAAACATAGAATCATAGAATTATGGATCTCCAAGCTCATCCAGTCCAACCTATCACCCAGTCTTATCAAATCAACTAGACCATGGCACTAAGTGCCTCATCCAGTCTTTTCCTGAACACCTCAAGGGATGGTGACTCCTCCACCTCCCTGGGCAGTCCATTCCAATGCCAATCACTCTCTCCAGCACAATACACCAGAGAGAACTGCACACAAGGATGCATTGCAGTCAAAGTTTTAATATATGGCATTTCTTAATTCTTGATTTTTTTTTTTTTGGTGACATGTTTTACACTGAATAATGATGGATAAGTCTGTTTAAGTAGAAGCAACTTTTTAACAGAGGGATTTTTCCAGTCTTCAAAAGTCAATGTCTGCAGGAATAGATCTTTTATGCTCTGCTCTAGATACTCCATTTCATGTTCATGACTATCACATAAAGCAATAATACAGTCCTACAGAACAATAGGTCAAGATCACAAAAATGAGACAGTCTTGAAAGTTTAACTTAGAGACATCTTTCATATGGAAATAGTAAGTCTGGCCTCAGAAGCCTAGTTTGGTTTGAGGAATATAGGTGTTGAGAAGCTGTCTCCACAGTGCTAACAAAACCAAACTAGCAAAAGGAAAGAAGCAAGAGAAAATTAGGCACAAGAGGGGTGCACTACATGGAAATTCTGTATTCGTAGTAAACATGAAGCTACTGCATGAAATGGTTCATGTATTCAAATAATATACACAAAAAGCAACTCTAATCTATGCTCCATTTCATGACATTACCCAATAATGTAAGCTTCTATCTGCTCACCCTCTCAGACAATGAATAAATACTTCTGTTAATATAATTCTTTCATCTTCCACTATTAATAAATTAGGGGCAAACAAACAAGAGGAATTAAAATCAACACATGGTAAAACTTTAGCAGATGGTGCAATTATTAAACTTGGAAACATCATACAATAAGGTCAGGCATAGCCCAAACTAAACTGAATGGACTGTTGAGGAAAATACTTGTGCAGAAATGCACATCTTTTGTGTGCAAGAGAGATACTTTGGAAACAGGATGTTGGAAAATTTAGATCCATAACACAATATCCCATTTACTGTTTGCTGTCTGTTTAGATTATCTACCACTGACACTAAAGTATAAAGTGTTTTAAAAGACATAATGTACTATATAATAACTGGGTGGAAAAAGAACTCTGCATATCTAATCACTCAGTACAGTAATTACAGTAATTACATAGCAAAAGATCAGTCATTGATTTTTTTAGCTTAAAGATAACTCCTTTATGTGGGGGGGTTTAGAAAGGGTAAAAAAAAGGTAATGACTCTTCTTTCACATTAGACTTTGAATACGAATAGTGACCTTTACCTGTGAAAGTGTCATTTTCCCCATGGAAATATTTAACAGGCAAAGCACAAAATGTATTTTATTTTCTTTTGGATAATAATAATTCCAAGAGAGCATGATAAGAAAACAGACAAATTTACCAACAATGAATCCAAATTACTTCTATCTCAGAGACACATTAAACACTTTTACGTGGAGGCCACACACTTATTCTATATATTGGTGTTCCTGGAGCTGGAAAAAAGACATTTTAAAGAAAATTTATCTGAATTTTGCTATGTGGAACATGGCAAATCCAGTCCAGTTCATGAATCTAGTCAAAGTTAGTCACCTAGTTTATAACAGTCAGTAGAGACAGAAAGGCACTCATAGGTGAGTGACTCTAAAATAGATTTGGAACCATCATAATATGGAATAAATTACCCCGTGGAGTTGCCATTTCTCTCTGCTGACACCACAGGGAGTCTGTGATTAGACTGTTGATCTAATGTCAAGCTTAAAATATAAAAAAAAAAAAAAAATAGGTGAAATAGTTTGTATGTACTGATTGGGTATTTCTGCAAAACAATGTAATGCTAAAACAAGAAAAAGAAAAATTTCTTCTCGGTGGGACAAAATGATCAGAGAAACAATACGAAGGGAAGTGCCTGCTGGCAGAATCCTACTGCTTTCTACTCTGTCAATGCCAGTAAAGAATTTAGGCTACTGCTGACAAAGACTCTTCCCAGATGGTGAGCATTAATGATAGCAAAATTTTTATATTGGCAAAATTAATAGAAAGCGAAAGATAACGTAAAGAAAATGTGAAGAAATGTGAAGAAGGTGGCCAGCAGGGCAAGGCAGGGGATTCTCCCCCTTTACTCTGCTCTCCTCAGACCCCATCTGGAGTACTGTGTGCAGTTCTGGAGCCTCCAGCACAGGAAGGACATGGAAGTGTTGGAGCCAGTCCAGAGGAGGCCACAAAGATGCTCAGAGGGCTGCAGCAGCTCTGCTGTGAGGACAGGCTGAGAGAGTTGGGGCTCTGCAGCCTGGAGAAGAGAAGGCTTCCAGGAGACCTTAGAGTAGCCTTCCAGTACCTGAAGGGGGCTACAGGAAGGCTGGGGAGGGACTAATTACAAGGTCAAGGGGCAATGGGTTTAAAGTGGCAGAAGGGAGATTTAAACTGGATGTTAGGAAGAAGTTCTTTACAGTGAGGATGGTGAGACACTGGCACAGGTTGCCCAGGGAGGTTGTGGCTGCTCCCTCCCTGGAGGTGTTCAAGGCCAGGTTGGAGGAGGCCTTGAGTGAGCTGTACTAGTGGGAGGTGTCCCTGCCTATGGCAGGACGTTGGAACTAGATGATCCCTGAGGTCCCTTCCAACCTCACCATTCTATGATTCTATGAAAATCAGACATGGAAACACAGCCCTTGCATCAAGATGTGACAAACAGCTTCCAGAGACTATCTGCATTCTGAAGTCCTGTCTCTTCTGATGCCTTACAGCAGACTCTCCAAATATCCACCCCTTTCTTTCTCAAACAATGTGGTAATTACAGGGTATCATTCCTACTATTCAGAGCCCTGAGATGCTGAAAGACAATCTGGGTTTGTATTCAAGTGTGATGAATGACATTCTTAAAGAAGGTTTTTATAGCTGAATGTTTTCCTACCTTGCACTTTGCCTATTAAATTTGACATGCACAGTCTGCTATTTTACTGCTTTAATTTCGTGTATGGGTACACATATGAACAAAAAATGCATAGCACAGACAGAAAATCTCATTAATAGCCTCTGAGAAGTGAAGGAGAAAATCTGGGGGAGGGGAGCTATTATCTAACTTACAATTTAATCTAGTACTCAAAACACCTTCAGAATGATTAATACAGACATTATTAAGAAATAGAAATATTGAGTACTAAAGTCAATGAGTGAAAGAAAATTAAAAGACATAGACAAGTGAGAAATTACATATTTCAAAATTAATTAAAAAAAAAAGCTACAAAAAAAAAAGAAGAAAATTGATACAAAGTCTTGTAGTGTCAGGAAGTTATTTTAGACATAAATCTGTGCAAGACTGAGTTCTACAAACTGAGCAGAAAATGGCAGCTTTCTAGATAATGTCTTCTGAAACTTTGTTTTTTTAAAAGCTTGGCTAGATTAAGTGGACTGGTAGAAATGTTAAATGTAGAAGTGAAGAGAATGGAACCAGAGAACTTGTCAGGCAGAGCTGAATGACTAAATTCTACTGCAAAAAGAAGCATTGCATGATTTGTTTGTGAAACTACACGAAGGACAAGCTGTTTCTGTAACCTGCTAGAACAGGATTTCTGGGTGCAAGCCAGAGANAACTGGACACAGTACTCAAGGTGTGGCCTAACCAGTGCAGAGTACAGGGGGAGAATGACCTCCCTGCTCCTGCTGGCCACACTATTCCTGATGCAGGCCAGGATGCCATTGGCCTTCTTGGCCACCTGGGCACACTTATATGTGACCTGCTCTAGATGATCCTGCCCTGGTAGGGGGGATTGATCTTTCGAGGTCCCTTCCAACAGCTTACATTCTGCATGTGTGGTTCTCTCTCTCTCTCCACCTTTCCTGTTATACTTCTTATGACATCTTATTATGACCTGATAAAGAGTTTCCCACTAGGAAAGCGACATCTGTCATGGAGAGTCACAGAAATGTGGACTGGAATAAACACCTCAAGCTCATATTGTTCAACTTCCCACTCAAAATCAGGCTACTGTCAACACCAAATTGGGTCAATGGTGTCTTTTTTCCAGAGAAGTTTTGAAAATCTCCAGGGATGGATATTCCACAGCCACCCTGGGAAGCTCGTTTAAATGCAGCACTCCTAACATAATGGATTTTTTAATAATGTTCAGTCTGGATCAGCCAATGCACAGCTTGTGACCCTTTACCCTTGGTTTACCAACTGCTACAACAGAGAATAATTTTGTTTATTTATCGCAGTAACTCCTCCAGTTTACTATTGGAGGCTCTTTGCCAGACTTAAACCACCCCAAGTTCCACAGCTTTAACCTAGCTTTTGTGCTTAAGGCCCCTAAAAACCTGTGGCACTACTCCCAGACCCACTCAGCTTCTCAATACTCTTTCTGAACCGGGATATTAAAAAATGGAGTCTCATTCCATATGCAGTCTCAGCAGAGCTGAATAAAAAGAGATAATGTTCCCTTAATGAGATCCCACACTTGGGTATTGCCTGAACTGGAATTAGAGTATACTGCTGGATAATATTGCAGCTGATGTGAGTTAATTCCATCCTGATTAGGGCTTTGCACTTGTCAGACTTCAGGAGGTTTCTGTTGGCCCTATCCTCAAATTTTCTGCGGCTACGGACTCGATGATCTTTGAGGTATTTTTCAACTGAAGCAGTTCTATGATTGTATCATTCATATGATACTCTAGGGGCTAGGCCCCCAAAATCTCATCAAAACCCAACACCATTCCCCCTCATCACCTCCTAAAGAATCAAAACCATTTCAGGGAAAGACTAGAAATTAGCTTTATACCGTTTCTTGACTGAAAAGGTGGTCAGGCATTGGAATAGGTTGCCCAAGGAGGCGGTGGAGTCTCTGCTCCTGGAGGTGCTCAAGCAACATGTGGACATGGCACTTTGGGACACGGTTTAATGGCCATGGTGGTGTTAGGTTGATGAGTGGACTCGATGATCTTTGAGGTCTTTTCCAAGTGAGGCAGTTCTATCCTGGATGAGAGTTCTACTGTTTGACATCTCAAAGCATCTCCCTCTCCACATCAAGTCTTCCCAGTCTTCTGATACACAAAACATGTCTAATGCTGACATTTTTCAAGGCAACATTGACTCGATCCTTTTCAGATCCTTGATGCACATCACACTTTTTTTTTTTTTTAAGCTGCTAGCAGTAACAGTCACATCAAGGATAAAACAATGACAACTGTATGCTTGTCTTCAACCCTCTTAAAATATTCCATGGTCCTCTGAGCAACAATGCTACCTTTACATTTCATGTTCGAATAAGCATATGTTCAAACCCCATTCTGATTCACTCCTATTCAAAACCCAATCTCTACTCTGCCAATGTAATTTAGATTTTTCTTTTTTTTTTTTTTCCCTGTCAAACCTAAGTTACCTCAAGCACAGGCTGGTGATAGTGCATCTAAGGAATGTGAGAAATTACCTGGGTGCTGCACACTAATACCTTCATTCTCATCTAGTGTAGCATGATCGATGAGGCTTGCAAGACGTGAAGAATCCATGCCATAACAGAGAAAAACCTGTCCAAACAACTGGCAGAATAGTGTAGCTCTATGATATCATAAGAAGTCAAAACTCTAATTATATTTATTCACAAAAAAAAACCCAAACAAACAAAAAAAAAAACCAAAGAAAATGGGAAATCTCCAAGTTTATACATTCTGCACAAACCAGTTGCCCACACAGATGAATTTCACACCTCAAAGTTCTTTATATTACTCAGGGAAAATGGTTCAATAGACAACATTGCCTTAAAAAAGAAAAAAAAAAAAGGCAACATGACTCTCATTTAACACAGCAAAACTAAAGTGCTATCACTTCTCAAAGGAGAGTCTAAAAGAGACCTTCTCAAATGCAAAACACCCATATGATGTTTTCATCAATGTCAAAATGGAATTAGTGGTGCAACTTTAAATCTGCTGGTGCTGGCACACTACTATCATATTACTGCTCTGTCAAGCTGTAGCTAAGTTGATGAAGCAATTTGGATTTCTTCCAGGGTTCTCATATCCAGGAAAATGCCTAGGCACTGCCACTAAACAGCCAATTTTTAAGCCACTTCCCTGCAATTATTGATGCAATGGGATGGCTATTTCAAACATCTGTATTTTGTAGAAACTTCATAGATTGTTAGAAGAGAAAAAGTTCCTGGAGGATGAACTCAGAATCACAAAGTCAGTGCTACAGTGTCAGGGTATATTTAACTTTAAGAAGTTGTTTGATGAATCTGAGAGCATCTCACGGAGGTGAAAGGGTCACTTCACAGCAGTTATCATGCGGTGCAGAGGGTGGCTCAGAAGTGTTTCCCATATGAAGTGTCAGGAAAAAAAAAAAAAAAAGAAAAAAAAAAGAAAAAGAGAAAAAAAAGAGCCTGAAATTGAAGAAATAACAAGTTCTAGAATACACTAGTCAGCACTGCAAGATCTCAGCTCTCTCTAGTGAACCTCACTGCAGGCACAGAAAAGCCACCACACTATCTTATTAAGTTGGGCAAAAGGGTTTTTTGGGCAGCTAAAGCAAACATCCCTAATGCCTGACATGCACTATGCCACATCACCTTCACTTAGCATGCCAATCTGAAATCACTTAGTCTCTGACCCTTAGCTGAGCTAATCCTGCATCTGCCATACAGAACAGGCACCCAGACTTCTTCAACAGTAGTCTGCTGTGCTGCTTAGTTTGCACAATCCTCAATGCTCAGTGTTGAACCAAACTGGGCAGGAGCAACCTGTGGGAAGTGCATCAAAGTGAAACAAAATGTCCCCTAAAATGGCAAGCTGAGGCAGCCCCCCCTGTGTCTATCACAATTCATTTCTGCTGGCAATACAATTACATTAACCCCAACTGGCAGCTTAGAGACTAGAGAGAAAATGAACAGTTAACTCTGTTAAATCTTTATGTTCTGCTCCTCTGACACAAGCAAGGATTACTGGATGATGTGGAAGGACACACAAGTGTCAAAATGTCATATTTATTTGAACTTGTAGGCACTTAGCAACCTTGCACTTAACTCTAATAAAATGCATACTGTTCAAATTAGCTTAATTTACAAAGCTATCCAGACCACTTGGCATAATTGACCTTTTATTATTTATCAATACGTAGCTTGCTTACTGTTGTGGACTATTAAACAAAAATCAAAAGTAATGAGATCAAAGTAGAAAACAAGAAGAGCTTTAATGGGGCAGGGAGCTCCCTTAAGAGTAGTTATAGAGCAACTGAACCTGGCTTTTTCTCTTCACAGAATCACAGAATTAACCAGGCTGGAAAAGACCTTCAAGAACATCCAGTTCAACCTAACACCCAACACCTTCTAATTAACTAAGCCATGGCACAAAATGCCTCATCCGGACTGCTGTTAAACACCTCAGGGATGGGGACTCCACCCCCTCCCCAGGCAGCCCATTCCAATGCCAGTCACTCTTGCTGGGAAGAACTTCTTCCTAACATCCAGCCTGAAACTGCCCTGGTGCAGTTTGAGACTGTGTCCTCTTCTTCTGTCACTGGTTGCTGGGGAGAAGAGACCAACTGTGCTGGTTTGAGGCTCCCAAACCATCACACCAACCCCACCTGGCTACAACCTCCCTTCAGATAGTTGTAGACAGCAATGAGGGCTAACCTGAGCCTCCTCTTCTGCAGGCTGCACACCCCCTGCTCCCTCAGCCTCTCCTCACAGGGCTGTGCTCCAGGCCCCTCACCAGCCTTGCTGCCCTTCTCTGGACATCTTCAAGCACCTCAACACCTTTCTTAGGCAACAACTGGATTTCAGTTATACTGCATAGTAAATAGAGCGGAGTTTAGAAGCAACATTACTCTGTATAGAAATCTAAACAAATACTCAAAATGTATTTAAAGAGCTTCTGAGATCTTGAATTAATATTTCTGAAGGAATTCCACGTGAGCATGCATTGAACTATTTTCTGTTCTTTAAAGAGGGTGATAGAAGTCTGTTTCTATGAAATGTCACATTGAAACCAAAAAATCAAATTATGATCTGAATTGTAAATCCACAAAATGGATCACAACTTTGTAACTACATAATACAGCTAATCTGGCAAGCACAAACCTGGAAATCACTATATTCCTCAGACTGGGAGTGTTTAGATCTCAATCCTTTTAGGCACCTAATACAAAATTGTACTTACTGATTACAGAAACTAAAAAAATAGTCATTTTGGACAGGTATTTCAGATGAACTAAGGAATGAATTATTTCAGAACTGACTGATTATTTTTACTTCTGTTTCCAAAGTAACTCAGTTTTCTTCAGACATGGATTAGAAATGGGATTACTCAAACCAAGCCAAGGGAATATTAGTATTGCAGTATCTGGGAGCTGAAACATCAGCTGAAGAGAACTGTTGTTTATTTCTTCAGGAGTCTGATTTTTAAACACAACTGGTTTTATATACAGGATTCAGTGAGGATTTCTTACTACATGGAAGCTGTACCCTCCAAAGGAAAACAGAAATCTCATGTTCTTAAGTTTATAAAACTTGGAAAATGCCCTAAATCCTTTCCTGTATGGAAGACAGTTTTCATCTTAAAAAGGTAAAAGCTTTACACTATTTGAATGACTGCAAAACTTAATATGATGGCTGTGGCATTTCAAGTTCATGCCTATGTGTATGTGTAGAAATACAGTCATAGAATGGTAAGGTTGGAAGGGACCTCAAAGATGACCTATTTCCAACCCCCTGCCATAGGCAGGGACATCTCATAATACAACAAATACATACAACGGACACAGAGAAGGCATTTAAAAGGATGAGATTTTTTTTTCCCCCCCAAATCCACTAAGTCTTTACCTTCTTAAACATAAAATAGAACTCATTTTTCCAGACAGAATCACAGAATCATAGAATGGTTTAGGTTGGAAGGCACCTCAAAGATCATCTAGTTCCAACCCTCTGCCATAGGCAGGGACACCTCCCACTAGAACAGGTCACTTCATCCAGCCTGGTCCTGAATACCTCCAGGGAGGGAGCAGCCACAACCTCCCTGGGCAACCTGTGCCAGTGTTTCACCACCCTCACTTCAAACAACTTCCCCCTAACATCCACTTTCAATCTCCCCTCTACCAGTTTAAATCCATGGCCCCTTGTCCTGTCATTGCAAGACCTTGTCAATAGTCCCTCCACGTCTCTCCTGTAGGCCTCCTTCCGACACTGGAAGGCTACTACAAGGTCTCCTGGAAGCCTTCTCTTCTCCAGGCTGCAGAGCCCCAACTCTTACAGCCTGTCCTCATAGCAGAACTACTCCAGCTCTCTGAGAATCTTTGTGGCCCTCCTAATGTACTACAGTTAACCCACTGGTTTGGCTCCAGCCTAATAAAAATGACATTAAAATTTTTATAAGGCTAAAAGAGCTTAATTTTGTTAATTTATGCAATCTTTTGTTCTCTTCAGAAATCAGATACTTGGTTAGAAATGGCAAAACATGCCCTGAATTTTGCATGAAGATGATGCCATTCAAAATCATGTACAGAAAACTCATTGGTGAGATGCCAAGAAAAGGGCAAAGCATTTTCTTAAACACGAAGAGAGTCATTTCCCAAAGTTTATTGTTAGAAATATAGAACATGCTATAAAGCTGTTGGGGCTGTGGAATAAAAATTTTGTATTTGCTATAGCACTTTTCTTGATTACTGTGGATTAGCATATTTATGAGGTTACTCAGCCTCAGGTTTAAACTCACAAATCAAAGGTTTATATCAGCATGGGTAATGGATTACACAGAAGTCTATGGCCTACCATATCCCAAAGGTATCTGTCTTTCAGAAGATTTATGTATATAATACCACTTTGTAGAAATTACATTTTCTGATCTTTTGCATAGTGCTTGGTGATTCCTCTCTCTAAATGTGTAAAACAACCAAGCAGCAGCATTCCCATTCAGCAGACAATTTCATGCAGCTTCATGTTCCCCTCCTCACCTACTGAGCAGCCCATGAAAGACGAAGGCTTCGAATCCTTGATGTAAACAGCACTACTACAATGAGAGTAGAAGTCACTGGGAGCTTATTTGATGCAATTCAACTTTTGAAAAGAGGCAGCAAGCTGCATTCCAGCAGCTGTTCAGAGAACAAATACTTTGTCCATCCTACAAACAGCACTATCATGAAATAAACTTAAGAGGTAAAACAATTATCTGACTTTTCCCCTCCAGAAGTGAATGCTGACTAGCTTAGTATTAATCACAGAATCACCCAATGTTAAGGGTTGGAAGAGATCTCAAGAGATCATTAGTGGAAGATGTCCACTGACTTCCCTTTGGCTTCTGAAAGACCAGAATTTCAGAGCAGAATCCTACAGAAAACAAACTGAAATGCTTGCTCTTGCCTCTTACCAAAGACTGTAACTAGCCAAAAGAGGAGTCATGAAGGTAGCTCATGCAGAATGGCTTTTTCAAGACTATGGGTGAAACATTTTTATCATCACTGTGAAACAGCAAATGAAGACACAGAAACTTCATTAAATTGTACAAGGAAAATGTCCAACAGCTTTATTATTATTATTATTATTATTATTATTATTATTATTATCATTATTATTATTATTATTATTATTATTATTATTATTATTATTATTATTTCAGCTTTTTGCTGAAGATCCACATCTAACACTAAGGCAAACAAAGGTATGCAAAGAATGGTATGGGGATCAGTTACATGTGTGTGCATGAGAGTGAAGAGGACACATAATAATTAATATAATTTAGAATATCCAACCTAACAAGATCTGAGGAAAATACAAAATGGATTAAGCATTTTACATTGTATGGACATAGCACTGAAGTGAAAGTATGGGGTTTTGGGATGCTGTCCATTTATCAAGGGACAAGACTATTCTAACAGGTCTGCTGCTAAAAGAAGACCAGGTTGCAATAATATGAAAATATTAATTACTTCAAATAAAGTGAAAGTGGTTAGCTGACCTAAGGAACCCTCAGCATACTATGAAGGGAAATAGATAACATGCAAGGAAGAAAATTAGTTCCATGTCCTTCCTTGAAGAGGTGATCAAAATCCAGGAAGTGACAGCTGAGGTTTTTACAAGCTAAAGTGAAAATTAAATGATGAAGATTAACAGAACACACTGCAATCCAATTTTGTTATGCTAATCTTACTCTTTCATGTAACTTTTATCCCTCATTCAAAACTCCAATTATATGGCAAGCTCAAATAAACTCAGGATAAAAGTGGAGAAAACTGACAGCTCTAGAGTTCACTAGGTCTCTTCATAGATTCTGGAGAGCCAGGGTGATGTATCATTAGAATCATAGAATGGTAAGGTTGGAAGGGACCTCAAGGATCATCTAGTTCCAATCCCCTGCCATAGGCAGGGACACCTCCCACTAGTACAGGTCACTCAAGGCCTCATCCAACCTGGCCTTGAACACCTGCAGGGAGGGAGCAGCCACAACCTCCCTGGGCAACCTGTTTCAGTGCCTCACCACCCTCACCATAAAGAACTTCCTCCTAACATCCAGACTTCCTCCTAACATCCCGATGATGATCCAACATTGATGTATCATATATCATATCATTGACTGAAAGGCTGTCAGAGCCAGGGAAGTACTTGTAAGAGATGCAGAGAAATGTGCAATGCTAGTAAACAGCAACCTTTGACACTGCAGTTTTGAATAACTTCTAGCAATTAAGTGGGAGAAGGTAGATGAGTATAGAATCATAGAATGGTAAGGTTGGAGGGGACCTCAAGGATCATCTAGTTCCAACCCCCTGCCATAAGCAGGGACACCTCCCACTAGTACAGGTTACTCAAGGCCTCGTCCAACAAGTAATTGAGTTTTGGCCAGATCCAGAATGATGTACACCAAAATAAAATAAAATAAAATAAAATAAAGAGCAGGGCATGCTCAGTTGAACTCAATTGCCAAGAAATTAGGCTAGCCACAATGACACAATGAACTACATTGCACTTAGGCAATGAGACAATGAACTACATTGATAGGTAGTGGCAAGAGTCATTTCCATTGAAATGACATTTGTAAGAGAAGCTCTAGAACAGAAATACAGACACAACCAGAGAGTAGCATATGAGACATAGCACATAGAACTGTGATGTTGAAGGCTACCTGCAAAGCTCAAAATGAGATGTTGCCACTTCATGGACAACCAAGAAGAGACTTCATTTTAATTCGTAAAGATTTCAGTTGTTCACGAGAAAAACAAAATCATTCAAATTTGTCAGCACTGGGAGCACTTTTCTTACTTTTAAAAAAACATCTTACTTTTTAAAAAATGGGTTTTTTCCAAGTATATTTTCCAGAAGCTCTAATTGTTTAATTAAGCATGTACAAATGAATGGTAACCACTCAGGTGCTGAACAGCTTTAACAAAATCCAAATCCAAAGAAAATAAACACAGTCTATCGCCTGGAGCATTTTACGCTTCCAAGAGTTCTACACAACTAAAATGCAGGCCTGAACTCTTTTGGGACATAGGTACTGCTTTTTCCTCTCTCATGCTGAATGCCTCACACCAGCTTAAGGCAGAAATATTATGACCTGGGCTTGGGGCTACTTGTTCAGCTGTTTAGATTCTTTTCATTTGAGTAGGAGCACAGAGGGTGTCCACAGAGCAGAAGTTTCTCCCAAAATAATGAATGGCATCTTCTGACAAAACAAAAGTCAGGGCAAAGCTCCTGCATGAAAGCAGTCACTCAGAAAGATAATTAATGCAGTGTCTATTACACAGACATAGACTTTGGAATTCTGAAAACACCTCATTGCCTGCACCCAATGTGTGTGGCAAGGCAGTTAGGTGATGAGTGAAGGACAAGTCAAGATTTGGTACCTTCCAGCCTTCCTCTATGCCTCTGGAAAATAATTTCTGCTTTGGAATAGGACGTGTTTCAAAAGTGCAATACAGCATTGTCTAGGAAATCCTTTCAGAAACTCTCTTTCCCAAGAATCAGAGCTACTGAATCTATCTCTGTCTGTCATGCACGAACAGCTTTGGACTCAAAGATTGATTTTAAACATACTGCTTAGAAGATTAAGAGCCTTAAAAATACAGTGCCGACAGGATTTGTAACAAGAGAACAAGAAAGATGGCCTTAAATACACTAAGTGAAGGAACAACACCTACACAAGTGCATGTGTTGTCAGACATCATAGAAGCAAATGGAAGAAAACACTTCTAAAAGCAGCAATTATTCACATTAATTTCAGACAGAATGTCAGAACAAAGTATCAGGTTTGCTGGAGAAACCAGGAAATTTGCAGTTGCTGCTTGCTGCCATAGCTGCTAGTGTTGACAAGGCTGTTATTGGCTGAGCTGGCCTCCAAAAAATACATAAACCAGTTTTGAACAGTGTTTATAGGGGCAAAAAAATTGCTTTTCTCAAATGGGGAAAAGGGGGGAAAAAATTGTTTAAAACAAACCCAAAAAACTAAGCAAAGAAACAAAACCAAACCAACCAACAAACCAAACAACAACAAAAAAAAACCCTCCCAAAACAAAACCAAAACAACAAATAAACAAAACCAAGGAAATCACCAAACTTGTTTTAACCCTTAAATATTTCCCTTGGAAGCTTTAGAAATTAAAAAGAAAAAAAGAAAAAGGCAATTTCCCTCCCCCCAAAAAAATCCCACTAAATCATATTTCAGAAATTCCAATTTCTGAATTCTATGAGGCTCAGCAGGCTTTTGGAAGAGTGGTATTGAGCCAGGCACAGAGGAAAAAATGTTAACAATGACATCCCCAAAGAGCTGGATATCTTAAAAGACAATCCAGGGTATCTGGCCTCAAGCAGGGGAAGGTGTTGAAAAATAAAGTTAAAAAATGAAAGTTGTAGTTTACTCTCTGCAGAGTGAACTTTCTCACATAAAGATTTTACAGGCATCTTTCTTGCCAAGAGTCCTGGGCTGCATCAAGAGAAGTGTGGCCAGCAAGGCAAGGGAGGAGATTCTCCCCCTTTGCTCTCCTCAGACCCCATCTGGAGCCCCCAGCACAGGAAGGACATGGAACTGTTGGGGCAGGTCCAGAGGAGGGCCATGAAGATGCTCAGAGGGCTGCGGCAGCTCTCCTATGAGGACAGGCTATAAGAGTTGAGGCTCTGCAGCCTGGAGAAGAGAAGGTTTCCAGGAGACCTTAGAGTAGCCTTCCAGTATCTGAAGGGGGCCTACAGGAAGGCTGGGGAGGGACTATTGACAAGGGCTTGTAATGACAGGACAAGGGGCAATGGGTTTAAACTGGTAGAGGGGAGATTGAAACTGGATGTTAGAAGGAAGTTGTTTGCAGTGAGGGTGGTGAGGCACTGGCACAGGTTGCCCAGGGAGGTTGTGGCTGCTCCCTCTCTGGAGGTGTTCAAGGCCAGGTTGGACGAAGCCTTGAGTGACCTGTACTAGTGGGAGGTGTCCCTGCCTATGGCAGGGGGTTGAAACTAGATGATCCTTGAGGTCCCTTCCAACCTTACCATTCTATGATTCTATCTCCAGAGGGAGTCTTATCTGTGGCAATGAATGGGGGAGTAAATCTTCCTGCGGCCTTCAAGGCTGCAGCCACAACAAATTTCCACTGTGCCATTTATGGCCTGCTTGAGCCTAACAGGAGAAAATGGAGAGGGGGGAAGAGAAANTTTTGAACAGTGTTTATAGGGGCAAAAAAATTGCTTTTCTCAAATGGGGAAAAGGGGGAAAAAAATTGTTTAAAACAAACCCAAAAAACTAAGCAAAGAAACAAAACCAAACCAACCAACAAACCAAACAACAACAAAAAAAAACCCTCCCAAAACAAAACCAAAACAACAAATAAACAAAACCAAGGAAATCACCAAACTTGTTTTAACCCTTAAATATTTCCCTTGGAAGCTTTNCTGCACATCTTTAAATACAGCTTTCCTGTATTCCTCTCAAATTCATTAAGAGCCTTATTACTTTACTGCCTTTTTTTTANAAAAGAAAAAAAGAAAAAGGCAATTTCCCTCCCCCCAAAAAAATCCCACTAAATCATATTTCAGAAATTCCAATTTCTGAATTCTATGAGGCTCAGCAGGCTTTTGGAAGAGTGGTATTGAGCCAGGCACAGAGGAAAAAATGTTAACAATGACATCCCCAAAGAGCTGGATATCTTAAAAGACAATCCAGGGTATCTGGCCTCAAGCAGGGGAAGGTGTTGAAAAATAAAGTTAAAAAATGAAAGTTGTAGTTTACTCTCTGCAGAGTGAACTTTCTCACATAAAGATTTTACAGGCATCTTTCTTGCCAAGAGTCCTGGGCTGCATCAAGAGAAGTGTGGCCAGCAAGGCAAGGGAGGAGATTCTCCCCCTTTGCTCTCCTCAGACCCCATCTGGAGCCCCCAGCACAGGAAGGACATGGAACTGTTGGGGCAGGTCCAGAGGAGGGCCATGAAGATGCTCAGAGGGCTGCGGCAGCTCTCCTATGAGGACAGGCTATAAGAGTTGAGGCTCTGCAGCCTGGAGAAGAGAAGGTTTCCAGGAGACCTTAGAGTAGCCTTCCAGTATCTGAAGGGGGCCTACAGGAAGGCTGGGGAGGGACTATTGACAAGGGCTTGTAATGACAGGACAAGGGGCAATGGGTTTAAACTGGTAGAGGGGAGATTGAAACTGGATGTTAGAAGGAAGTTGTTTGCAGTGAGGGTGGTGAGGCACTGGCACAGGTTGCCCAGGGAGGTTGTGGCTGCTCCCTCTCTGGAGGTGTTCAAGGCCAGGTTGGACGAAGCCTTGAGTGACCTGTACTAGTGGGAGGTGTCCCTGCCTATGGCAGGGGGTTGAAACTAGATGATCCTTGAGGTCCCTTCCAACCTTACCATTCTATGATTCTATCTCCAGAGGGAGTCTTATCTGTGGCAATGAATGGGGGAGTAAATCTTCCTGCGGCCTTCAAGGCTGCAGCCACAACAAATTTCCACTGTGCCATTTATGGCCTGCTTGAGCCTAACAGGAGAAAATGGAGAGGGGGGAAGAGAAAGAGCCCTGGGCTTTTGGTGGTTTAGCTTGGTTGGGGG
>WBNM01036384.1:0-31610 GCA_013399055.1 Ramphastos sulfuratus | reverse complement strand
GTGGCTGCTCCCTGCCTGGAGGTGTTGAAGGCGTTGAAGGAGGAGGCCTTGAGTGAGCTGTACTGGTGGGAGGTGTCCCTGCCTATGGCAGGGGGTTGGAACTAGATGATCCTTGAGGTCCCTTCCAACCTTACCATTCCATGATTCTATCTGTGCTTCATTGCTCTAGATACAGGTTGTGAGGCAGACGGCTTAAGCATAAGAAACTACCATTGTCTTTTGCTTATACTAAGGTGTGAAGTTACAATAGCTTTGCTCAGAGAAGTTTGTTGTAGCATGACTCAGGAAGTGCAAAAGATCTGGAAGAGAACTCAACAAGGCTGTGTGCTCATTGTCTACTGTAATTCAGCATCCAAATTTTCAAAGATTCTGTGTTCTATTAAAGAGTAACTACTATAACTTTATTGCTTATCATTGATTTTGACACTGATAAGCAGTATATATGCATCACATGTATTAAAACTATGTAAATTAAATCTGATTTCCTTTCCATATATCTATAGATTAATGCCTGAATTACCTAAATTTGATGATGAAGATCTCACGTCTTATGGTGATGAAGAGGAGGAACCAGCATTGTGTGTATTTTTTCCTCATTTTTTACAAGTTTTCCATATTTTTAAAATGTGTTAGAGAGGATGAGATTTGCAGCAGAGCAGTCATCTGTCAGGAGGTGCTAAAAGGGAGAAAAATTATATGGAGCAGCTCTGCTATAAGGACAGGCTGAGAGAGTTGGGGCTCTGCAGCCTGAAGAAGAAAAGGCTTCCAGGAGATCTTATAGGAGCCTTCCCTTAAAAGTGTCTACAGGAAGGCTGGGGAGGGACTATTGACAAGGTCTTGCAATGACAGGACAAGGGGCAGTGAGTTTAAACTGGCAGAAGGGAGATTTAGACTGGATGTTAGGAAGAAGTTATTTGCAGTGAGGGTGGTGAGACACTGGCACAGGTTGCCCAGGGAGGTTGTGGCTGCTTCCTCCCTGGAGATGTTCAAAGCCAGGTTGGACAAGGCCTTGAGTGACCTGTACTAGTGAGAGGTGTCCCTGCCTGTGGCAGGGGGGTGGAACTAGATGATCTTTGAGGTCCCTTCCCACCTTACCATTCTATGATTCTATGACAATAGGGATCATAAATATTGAAAATATTCAATGTAATTGGCTAAGTTTGCTGTAGTGATAAAACTGGAAATGATATTTGGAATTGTTTTCTAAGTACAGTTACTGAATTAAGTGCAACATATATACTTCATATTGTAAGATCTTAAGAGATTTTTTTTTTTTTTACTGGACTCCTGTATTCAGAATGTGTCCAGCTGCACAGTTTCTTGAAACTCCAAAACCAACCTGTGTGGTTTATACAGCTTGATTCTGATAAAGTCAACAGTTTGCAGAAGGAATACAATAACTAAAAAAAAATAATTCCTTTTGATTTTTTTACCTCAGACCAATGATAATACTTTCCCTTACTGTGGAGCTGCAGAAGGTTTCTTAAT
Source organism: Ramphastos sulfuratus (assembly GCA_013399055.1). Classification (NCBI taxonomy): domain Eukaryota; kingdom Metazoa; phylum Chordata; class Aves; order Piciformes; family Ramphastidae; genus Ramphastos; species Ramphastos sulfuratus. The sequence continues at coordinate 30,122 of WBNM01036384.1, read as the reverse complement.
CTAATGCCAATACCACAATCCAAACCCAACACATTAAGGGATTAGGAGATCTGTTGCTGAGTTGCTTCTTTGTTGGTGTGACTTGACAAATAAAGTAGGCAAGCAAACCATTTGTCCACAATGTAGATTAAATCAGCTCAGTTATAGATTACCTTTACATTAAGTGATCAGCGTTCAGTTTATATTTGTCTTGCAAGAGGTAAAAATATCAACTCCATTTCAGGAAAAAGAAATGTAAAATTCTATAATCTAGCAGTAATGTTTGAATCAAAAAGTACATTTTCCTGTAATAACAGGGCTCTTTTATGTTCTACATACCTGGTTTTACTAACAAGTTTCTAGGAAAGCTGTGAATATAAATGCAGTTAATGTTCTGAGCAACATTTGAGTTTACTGAGACAGGTAACATTTTTCCATAGATCACCTCCAGCAGCTCTTATGTCTCTCCTGGCCACTCAAGAACTCTTGCTGGAAAACATTCTGGAATGTATTCCAGTTGGAGAATTTGCAGTTATTCAGCCCCTGAGTGATGAGTTCTGCCTTGTTCTAGGATATCTTCTCACTTGGAAGTTGACATTAGCTTTCTTCAAAGCAGCTTCTTCTCAGGTAAATGTTCAGAGTTTTTGTTTTACCTGATTTTTTTTTAATGTGCTTATGTGGTTGAATCTTGAAGTTTAATTATATATCTTCCGACCTATTTGTGTGGAAGTAGCAGAATTCTGAAACCATCAATAAACTTAAATTTCTGCACTGCAGTGGTTAAGGATGGCACTGTTAGAGTAATAAAGAACTAAGATTTGTTAAAAGAAGATTGTTTCTGGCAATTTTAAACTAAGGTTTGTTAAAAGAAGATTGTTTCTGGCAATTTTAAACTAAGGTTTGTTAAAAGAAGATTGTTTCTGGCAATTTTAAACAAGCTTGATACATTTTATAGTCTTAAAATAACCCAGAATAGTGCAGAGAACTGCCACTTTTCTAAACTTTCATTCAGAATCACACTGTTGCATTTCCTTCCTACAGAAACACATTTGTATTGTTTACAGAGTAACCTGTTAAGTCTCATCTGTAATTTGTGTGTGTGTGTTTTGTTTTGTTTTTTTTAATGCCATCAGCTGCGAGTTCTCTACTCACAGTACCTTAGAAGAACTAAAAGCTTGAATAAACTGCTTTATCACTTGTTCAGGCTTATGCCTGAAAACCCTGTCTCTTCTGGGCCAACTTTAGAAGCTCCAAATAAGGACACAAAGACCTTCTTTACTGAAGAGCTTCATCTAGATGTTAAAGGTTAGTAAAAATTCTCTTGTGTTTGCGAGTTTTGATATTGCTGAAGTTTTAAATACACTTTTCTGCTTAAAAATGCATACTTAGAAAATCTTACCTATAAATTTACCCAGCTATAAATACATAGAATCATAGAATGGTAAGGTTGTTTGGAGAATCATAGAATGGCAAGGTGAGTTTGGAGGATTGGCCAGGGGAGTTAGAAGGAAAGTGGTTAGTAGGATTACTCGGCAGAGAGGAGAAGGCCAGAAGCTAGACAGCCCCAGAATGTCTGCCAGAGAGACTGTTTTATCTATGTTTTGAGTACTTCTTCTTAAACATCTCAGCAAGCCTATGAGTGAAGTGAACATCACCATTGTTTCCTTTCCACAGCCTATAATACAATTTTCTCTATTAAAATATTCCAATTAGCCTCAAACCAGCACAAAGTTTTTGTATGTGGTGCAGAGGAACAACCATTTGTAACTAATGGCTTAGAGTATTAAACATCTTTATTTTCCCCTTCCAGGGACAGGAGACTTGTCATCCCAGATTCCACACTTGGCCTGCTCTGTGTACCACATAACACTGAAAGACTTGCCAGCCATGGTCAGGCTTTGGTGGAATAGCTGTGAGAAACGTGTCTTCAGTGTTGTAGATAAATTTACAAGCAAATATGTCAGCAGCGTGCTTTCTTCACAGGAAATATCTTCTGTTCAGACTAGCACACAGTTATTTAATGGCATGACGGTCAGTAAGACTTTCTTGTCGTTTTATTTTTTCAGTTTAGGTTTTTTTGTAGCAGTTTTAAGAAATGTTACTTCTCAGAAACAGTCTTTATTATAGTATTTTACGTGATCGCGTTTTCATTGATGAGAACGTAATTTAGCTTGGTACTGCTACATTGTTAATGTTTATTAATGTTCTGCTTGGAAAAAAGAAAAGAATGAGGTTTATGGTGTTGGAGGAGTTGAGGTTAGTGGAAGATACTGCTATCATAGAATGGTAAAGTTGGAAGGGACCTCAAGGATCATCTAGTTCCAACCCCCTGCCATAGGCAGGGACACCTCCCACTAGTACAGGTCACTCAAGGCCTCCTCCAACCTGACCTTCAACACCTCCAGGGAGGGAGCAGCCACAACCTCCCTGGGCAACCTGTGCCAGTGTCTCACCACCCTCACTGTCCTGTCATTACAAGACCTTGTCAATAGTCCCTCCCCAGCCTTTCTGTAGGCCCCCTTCAGATACTGGAAGGCTACTCTAAGGTCTCCTGGAAGCCTTCTCTTCTCCAGGCTGAAAAGCCCCAACTCTTGTAGCCTGTCCTAATAGCAGAGCTACTCCAGCCCTCTGATCATCTTCATGGCCCTGCTCTGGACTGGCTCCAACAGTTCCATGTCCTTCCTGTGCTGGGGGCTCCAGAACTGTACACACTATCAATATGCTTCTTTTTGTTATTAAAAATTGTAATCAATTGTTTAGTGAGTTGTGTCATTGAGTCATATCATAGAATGGCTTGAATTAGAAGGGACCTTAAAGATCATCTGCTTCTTACACTCTCCCTGTTATGGGCAGGGACAGCTCTCAGTAGACCAGGTTGCTTAAAATCACATCCATCCTGACCTTACACATTTCCAGAGAGGAGGCATCCCCAACTTCTCTGGGCAACCTGTCCCAGTGTCTGACCACTCTCATAGTAAAGAACTTCCTCCTAATGTCTAATCTAAATCTACTCTGCTGTAGTTTAAAACCATTGCCCTTGTCCTATCACCACATGCCTGTATAAATAGCCCCAACTGAGTTTTCCTGTAGGCCCACCTAGGCTACTGGAAGGCTTCTATAAGGCCTCCCTCAGAGCCTTCTCTTCTCCAGGGTGAACAGACCCATCTCCATCAGCCTGTTCTCATAGGAGAGGCATTCCAGCCCTCTGATCATCATTGGAAGATGGCTGGTAATTTCTGGCTGCATTTGCCAAGATAGGAGTGGGTTTTTACTGTCTTTAAGAAAAGTGTTTTCCTGGTCTAAGAAAAGCAACTGCTGTGTGTAGTGAAGTATTTATGCTTTATTAACAATCACACCATCTCTAACAATTTTATATATCTTTCTGGAGTTTTTTAATCTGTGCATTGTTTTCAACAGGTAAAAGCTCGGTCTGCAGCACGGGAGGTCATTGCTACCTATTCAGTTGATGATATATTTATTGAGCTAATAATACAGCTTCCACCAAATTACCCCCTGGGATCCATAACAGTTGAGAGTGGAAAGAGGGTTGGTGTGGCTGTACAGCAGTGGCGCAATTGGATGCTACAGTTAAGCACGTATCTTATGCATCAGGTGAGTTTAGAGAAGCCTCTGAGTTTTGAAAGCTAAAGTGCTGATGATAGCAAAATATTCTTAGTAATGCAATATTATTTAGATCTGTATAGTGGATCACATCAGTAGATCTCAAAGGACTTCACAGAATTGGTCACATCTGCTTTTCTTCGCATCCTGAAACATGAAATGTTATTGCCCTAGTAAGTTCTGTAAACCTATAGACAAAGTTGAAAATGTAGTCCTCTTTAAGACATAGCCCAGTGTTTGCCCCATCTGGCAGTGCCATCTCAACTACAATCTGAAGGAAAAAACCCTGCAAAACCTAGTATACTGAAGTCATTAAAATGGTGGTTGCTAAAGTTGCAGCATCTGTGGTTAGACCAAAAGAGGGAATGAAGGTATTGAAGTGCTCTTTCTGTTGTGATGAATGCTTGCGTTTCTATAGACTTACCTGTATTTTATATGTTGACTTTATTCACTATGTATGCTTCATATACTTTCAGATTATAAAGCCTTCAGGTTTTCTTTGCTTCATGTTGGCCTNCTTGGAGGTCTCTTCCAACCTGCTTGATTCTATGGTCCTATGATTCTGTGATTCTAAGAGTAGCAGTGAGCATATTCTGAAGGAGTTGGTAACATCTCATTTTCCTCTGTTAGAATGGAAGCATTATGGAAGGCTTATCTTTGTGGAAAAACAATGTGGATAAACGTTTTGAGGGCGTGGAAGATTGCATGATCTGTTTTTCAGTCATACATGGTTCCAACTATTCTCTTCCCAAAAAAGCTTGCCGAACCTGCAAGAAGAAGTTTCATTCAGCTTGCTTGGTAAGTACCTAGACTAAATCTTTTAAATATGCAAAGAAGTTAGTTTGTAGTTTGAACCAGGAACTTCTGCCATAATACCATTTCTCCGTTGTGTTATTGGAATAGCTTGGATTGGATCAACTCTTTAAACTATCAGTGTGGATTTTATAGTTAGCTGTAAGGGCACCTGATGAGAAAGGGACCTCTGAAGATCATCTCATTTAGTCCAATGCCCAGGCTGAAGCAGGGGCAACCCACAGCATCTTGCCCAGCAGCACAATGCCCAGCTGGGCTTGGAAGCTCTCCAGACAAGGAGACTCCACAACCTCTCTGGGCAGCCTGCTCCGGGCCTCCAGCACCCTCACAACAAACAACTTTCTCCTCATCTTCAGAATCCTCCCAGTTTGTGCCCACTGTCCCTTGTCCTGTCCCTGGGCACCACTGATAAGAATCTGGCTCCATCCTCCTGCCCCATGCTCTTGCTGAGCATTGATCAGATCCCCTCTGGGGCTGCTCTTCTGCAGGCTCCACAGCCCCAGGGCTCTCAGCCTTTCCCCCTCACAGAGATGCTCCAGGCCCCTCAGCAGCTTTGCAGCCTCCCCTGGACTCTCTGCAGCAGTTCTCTATCTCTCTTGACCTGAGGAGCCCAGAATCGGACTCAGGCTACACTTCACAGTCTGTTTGGAGTTCACTAAGACAGAAGTCATTGAATCTACATAGAGTGTAGTGACAGCATCTTGTTTTCTGCTCAGACAGGGGAGTAGAAAAGGCTAAATTTGGTTCAGCATGCTGGTCTGGATAATTCATCTTTCACTATAGCCATCACAGGCACTGGCTGTATGGTTAGAGAGTTAGCATCTGAGTGATGGAATTATTACTGCTTGAAAAACACTATTTCTTTTATTCTGAGTCTAGGACTAGATGAGAATTCCTCTGTGTCAGGGTTTTTAGAATAACACTTTAGTGTTGTGTGTCTGCAGTATATGTATATAATTCTGCAAACATGCATGCATACACAAGTGGAAAGGGTTTTGTTCTTTTCCTCTTTCTTGCTGGTATTTTTAAAGTACAGTTAATGTTTATTAATGCATATATTCATTAGCAAATAATGGTTATTATTAGTGATAAAGAGATGTGTTCAACAGTTGTATTTCTCTTTCAGTACAAATGGTTCACATCCAGCAACAAATCCACCTGTCCACTCTGTCGAGAGACATTCTTCTGAAATAAAATGGTCTGTCTTCTGTCTGTCAGCTAAATAATAAATGAAGAGGAGGCAGTAAACCTCTATGCTGAAAGAAGCTAACTACCTGGAAGTAATATCAGTTACTTTTCAAATTCTTGACTAGTGACATATGACACACAGTTACCTCTGGACTGTTTTTTGTAAGTTTGAAGATTCTTCTTTGATATAAAGAGCTATGTAAGAATAATTTAATTTGTATATTTTAAAGGTACTGAAATATATTAAAAATTCCAGAATACTGCAGATTTTTGCCTGAAAAGTGGTGTTTAAGCCATGGCATAGTGGATTAAAACCTTATTCTAGATATATTTTAATATGGTGTTATGCACTTAACCTAGATCATACCTTTTAATATAAGAGCTCAATTTAACATAGATGGTATAAAGACTTGAGTTTTCTGTTTTAGGGTGTTTGTAATAGCTCCTCTTATGGAGGAAAAAAAAAAAGTCACTGCTATTAGACATTAAGGCATGGAACTAGGGTGATAACCTGTTAAAGCATAAAATTTATACATAGAAGGCTTTAAATTAACATCTTTATAAACTAAGCTCTACCTTGACAGTCTCATTTTCCCAAAAACCCCTCAGCCATCCAGCACCCTAAAATGATGAAAACTTGGAAGCCCAAAAAAATAATGGAAGTGCAGTCATTCTCACATGACAGTGGAAATACTCCCTACTTGGTATTGATTGGCTTTTAAAGAGAAGGCCTATGCACTGATCAGTTCCTGTTCTCATTAATTCATTTAATGTCTTCATTAGCTGGTGAATTAACAATCATAGAATGTGCACTGGTACTTCCACTGACCCATAATACTGACTCTTAAGTGAACATGACAGATGAAGTAGTCTTCCAATACAACTATACATTTTATTAAGCCTTTTTTTGTAGCAACAGCAGCATACAAAACCACTTGATTTTAGATGGTATTTTGGGTGGTTTTCTTTGAAAGGTCAATAAAAAGGGGGGATAAATAAATTCTGTTAGTCTCTGGATTGCTGCTTTTTTTTTTTTCCTCTATGTGTGTGTGTGGTGGGTTTATTTTTTTTCCTCTTTTCAGAAATTAATACCATGAATTTTGAGATGCTGAGTTTATAGTGTACCTCAACAGCTGGGTTTTTTTAGGCAGCAGCTCTTGGCAGTGATTTTTAGCTGTTGATAACATAGGTCTCAGATTTTAATGGGTAACACTGGGCTTCCAGAGGAGAGATTTCTTGACATTTGTTTGAGAAAGAACAGAAAGGATTTAAAAGTGGTATTGGAAAGGCCTAACTGAAAACAGATTAAGAAACCAGCTGTATTGCTTTCTAGTTATTAAAACTAGATTGTTTCTAGTTTTAAAACAGGATTGTTTCTGATCCATCACTTTAGTTATTCCATACAACTTCACGTTAAGGTTAGTAACAGATTTTAAGGCTGGTTGTGGTTAACTAAGTATTGCTTGAAAAGAGCATCTTAAACTCTTCTAGCAGACACTGACATGCAAGTTGTCTACTAGGAAGAGACTTGAGCTTTTGTTGTGGTTNTTCTTGGCCACAAGGGCACGTTGCTGTCCCATGGATAAGCTGATATCCACCAGGAGTCCCAGGCTGCACTAGAACAAAGAAGTGCAGGTGCTTGCAAAGCAGTATGTCTTTTGACACTGGTGCTTGCTGACAGAGGTCTGGAAGAGTTTTTGCTTTCTTCTTGGTAAGTTTGACACTACATATGTCATCTCTGTCTGCCATGCAGCTTATTCTCATGTGTTGAGAACATGAATATGCTTCCCAAAAATCTACAGGAAGAGTAGCATTCTTTGATCTTCCAAGAGAAGGGAATAGGTGTGCCCTTGGCAGATGCTGTGTACTTGCAGACCTCTGTGTAGCCAGAGCACATTTCAGAAAGTTACCTGGCTTGTCACTAGTTGCCAGTCATCACCAGGATGCTGGAAGCATAACAGGAATCACTCCTTGCAGAGCTCACTTAGAGTGCATTTTGACAAGTGCTTCCACTGATGCTGCAGCAGACAGTGGGGCCAGAATTTATTTGTGATTCATTAAAAGGGATGCATAGATTTCCTTGTTCAAATATCCAGTTGTTTCATAGTCCAGTGAACTTTTTGTTTAAAGAATGTTCTGGTTTACTATACTTTTACTTTCCTGTTTTCATTATCCTGTCCTTTAATTTAAAACTGCATACACTGTTGTGCATTGTGATCTGCTGGGCCAGATGAGTGCTCTTCTTTATCTTTGGTAAGTTTTTCAAAATTAATTCTTTAAGCTTTTAGTTGTATCTAATTAAGACTTCCTTCTGTTAAGCCAATAGTTTGATTCCATTACATGTTTTTATTACACTTAAAGTAACTTCTCATAATGTTACAACTTCTGCTTAGCAACCTAATTTTGTTACTTGAAGTGGTTAACAACATAAAACTTCAAGCAGTCTAAGAATGGCAATGCTTTTTTTTTATTAATTCTAACAGTCTTGTGGCTATCATTAAACTTCCATAACCATGACTCCACATAAAAACAGATTTGCTGTGTCCTGGTTTTAATTCAACTGGCATTTGAGCTCCTCCTAACAGAGGGGTTTCTCCTTTCCCCTGCCCTCCCTCCCTCCCTCCCTCCTGGGTGGGAAAAGGACGTGGGAGGCAGAGCTGTTAGTTGAGGACAACTCACTACCCTATTTGAAGGGATATCAGATGATGCAAAAGGAAACAGAAATAGTNGCCTCCTCTGGACCTGCTCCAACACTTCCATGTCCTTCCTGTGCTGGGGGCTCCTGATTCCAAGTATTCATTTAACACAGCATAGGCATAGGCTAGCTATTAAAAAGGGAAGAATTGTATCACGCACATCATTTTAATAAGACACAATGACAAATATACAAATGCCTCTTCACAGAGAAAAAGGGCTTTAAGTGCTTCAGTGCAAATGCAGCAGAGTAGGGTTTCCCCACAACTGCAGTGTGGGAAGTCAGAGGATAACTGTGCCTCTGATACTAGACAATAGCTGGTTGACATTCAGAATAAAAAAGCCAAAACCAAACAAGACAGTCTTAGTCAGTTTCACTGCCATAACCAGTAACCTTGTAAGGGTGAAAATCCTGGCTTAAAAAAATGATTTGACAGCTTCAGTACTCTGTGTTCAACTTTCCCTGTATCTGGAATGTTAAGACTTCCTAAATTTGAGGACAGTAAGCATCTCTTGTCCTGCTCGCCTGGAAAGTACTCGTGTGCCTTCTAAGCCATATTTCTTCATTGTTTCCAGAATTTCATCTGTAATGGAAAATGCAGTGTTAAACTGATTTCATACAGACATCAGCTGCAAGAGGCAGCACTAAGTTATATGTCAAACACAAGCTGTAAAGCAAAGACTGTAGAACTGTGTCCTCTTGCTGTCTGTACTCTTTCAGACGGTAGTTTTTATGCAAAATAGTCTTACACTAAAGACAAAGTTTACAATTTACTATCAAAAGTTCTGTATTTTGGTATTATTAATGGCAATGAGAAATTCAGTTATGAAGCTAATTGGTAGGGGAAACTGAAATTTCTAGCACCTTCTCCCCAAAGATGCCTTATCAATCATGTATGAAAACATTTTTTCTTGAAAACTACCTGATAACATACAGCCATCCAGCATCAGATCAGAGGGAGCAAGTCCAAATCTTTTCCCTGTGTGTGTCAAAGACATCATCACATCTCCTGCTAAAGGCTTCTGCCTTTTAAGTTTACACCATTCTCTTTCACAAGAAAGGGTTGGTCTGGTCTTGTTACTTAGCAGAGGTTTAATCAACTTTGAGACTTGGAACAGGAGTTTTACAGAGCTGCTGGGGTCAAGACCTGCATATTACTATTTTCCAAACTAGCTTAAGGAGTTCTTAATTTTGGTAAATGTCTTTAAATTTTTGGTCACTGGGTGCATAAAGCATGAACTAAAAAAAGAAAAAAAAATCCAAGAGACATCAGGTTATGTAGAAGCCTCTCTGTAGATTACAAAACTTGGATGATGAGAAGCACAGGAGTCCAGAGATGCCACAGTTTGTATGAAGTGTGCAGATGCACTCTAGCCATCTACAGCATTTCACAATGATGACTTACACCACCTATGTGAATTCCANAAAAAAAAAACCACCAAACCAAAAACCCAGAACAGGAAACTTTACAAGCTATAGACTATAGTGTAAGTCCTGTAAGCCCTAGTATTCTTGAGATGTACTTCTGAACAGAAAGATGCAGTAAGTGTATTTACAAGAGAAAAACTTTGTAACCGTGCTTAGACCTGTAAAAGTGCTTTGTGCTACATCAGAATCATAGAATGGTAAGGTTGGAAGGGACCTCAAGGATCATCTAGATCCAACCCCCTGCCATAGGCAGGGACACCTCCCACTAGTACAGGTTACTCAAGGCCTCCTCCAACCTGGCCTTGAACACCTCCAGGCAGGGACCAGCCACAACCTCCCTAGGCAACCTGTGCCAGTGCCTCACCACCCTCACTGCAAAGAATTTCCTCCTGGCATCTAGTCTAAATCTCCCCTCTGCCAGTTTAAACCCATTGCCCCTAGTCCTGTCATTGCAAGACCTTGTAAATAGTCCTTCCCCAGCCTTCCTGTAGGCCCCCTTCAGATACTGGAAGGCTCTCCTGGAAGCCTTCTCTTCTCCAGGCTGCAGAGCCCCAACTCTCTCAGTCTGTCTTCATAGGAGAGCTGCTGCAGCCCTCTGATCATCTTCTTGGCCTCCTCTGGACCTGCTCCAACACTTCCATGTCCTTCCTGTGCTGGGGGCTCCTGATTCCAAGTATTCATTTAACACAGCATAGGCATAGGCTAGCTATTAAAAAGGGAAGAATTGTATCACGCACATCATTTTAATAAGACACAATGACAAATATACAAATGCCTCTTCACAGAGAAAAAGGGCTTTAAGTGCTTCAGTGCAAATGCAGCAGAGTAGGGTTTCCCCACAACTGCAGTGTGGGAAGTCAGAGGATAACTGTGCCTCTGATACTAGACAATAGCTGGTTGACATTCAGAATAAAAAAGCCAAAACCAAACAAGACAGTCTTAGTCAGTTTCACTGCCATAACCAGTAACCTTGTAAGGGTGAAAATCCTGGCTTAAAAAAATGATTTGACAGCTTCAGTACTCTGTGTTCAACTTTCCCTGTATCTGGAATGTTAAGACTTCCTAAATTTGAGGACAGTAAGCATCTCTTGTCCTGCTCGCCTGGAAAGTACTCGTGTGCCTTCTAAGCCATATTTCTTCATTGTTTCCAGAATTTCATCTGTAATGGAAAATGCAGTGTTAAACTGATTTCATACAGACATCAGCTGCAAGAGGCAGCACTAAGTTATATGTCAAACACAAGCTGTAAAGCAAAGACTGTAGAACTGTGTCCTCTTGCTGTCTGTACTCTTTCAGACGGTAGTTTTTATGCAAAATAGTCTTACACTAAAGACAAAGTTTACAATTTACTATCAAAAGTTCTGTATTTTGGTATTATTAATGGCAATGAGAAATTCAGTTATGAAGCTAATTGGTAGGGGAAACTGAAATTTCTAGCACCTTCTCCCCAAAGATGCCTTATCAATCATGTATGAAAACGTTTTTTCTTGAAAACTACCTGATAACATACAGCCATCCAGCATCAGATCAGAGGGAGCAAGTCCAAATCTTTTCCCTGTGTGTGTCAAAGACATCATCACATCTCCTGCTAAAGGCTTCTGCCTTTTAAGTTTACACCATTCTCTTTCACAAGAAAGGGTTGGTCTGGTCTTGTTACTTAGCAGAGGTTTAATCAACTTTGAGACTTGGAACAGGAGTTTTACAGAGCTGCTGGGGTCAAGACCTGCATATTACTATTTTCCAAACTAGCTTAAGGAGTTCTTAATTTTGGTAAATGTCTTTAAATTTTTGGTCACTGGGTGCATAAAGCATGAACTAAAAAAAGAAAAAAAAATCCAAGAGACATCAGGTTATGTAGAAGCCTCTCTGTAGATTACAAAACTTGGATGATGAGAAGCACAGGAGTCCAGAGATGCCACAGTTTGTATGAAGTGTGCAGATGCACTCTAGCCATCTACAGCATTTCACAATGATGACTTACACCACCTATGTGAATTCCAATATATGCAGTCAGTCTTCCAGTGAGTTATCACTACATGTTCTATACAACTGATCTACTACTTTTTATTGCTTACTGAAGTCTGATTACCTAGACAACACTGCTGTGATTAACATTTTGATTAATACACTATTATATTTGCTTTGGCATATTTAAGGGTCTATGCAAGTGATCACCTGGATCATTTTCTTTAATTGTGACCAAGTAGAATAATCCTTCTGGTGAAAGTAGGTCTGGTACTAATGGAAAAACTCTATCCATTACTTCTCTGCCCCTTTTGCCACCAGCCCAGGATGCCTCTATTCCATGGCTTTTCACCTAGGAAGAGTGAAAGGGAAGACTGTCATAACACAGAATGATAGAAGCGTCAGTGGCACTTGTAAGGGAAACATCATCCTAAGTGTTTGCCACTAGACAACAAACAACTTTGATTCAGTAGATGAGATTATGCAGCAAAATCACTTAAAGATTAATTCTTGATGAAAATATTGTTTCAAATTCTACTCTTAAACTGAATTAAAAGAGATAGATTTTTTCACAGGCTTTGTGTGTATTTTCTTACATTGTTTTATGATCTTATTTGTGAAGTGGAAGGTGGCCAGAAAATCCTTTTAAGTGCTCATGAGTCAAACACCGAGAGCTGAGGATATTTAGTAGATATCTGCAGAAGCAGAGGGTATTTATTTTGTAGAGAACAAATGGATTTCCCATTGAAAGTCTTCTATAATACCTTAGCATACCCAACAGAAGTCTTACGTGGTTTAGACTTGATGGAGAAACTGGGTTCTGAGAGGCTGCAGCTAGGAATCTTTATTCTCACGTAGTCTTTATAAGCAGCTCTAGTAAACTGGCTTCACCACAACAGTGCTGTTGCAATACAATAGTACTAGTCCTACAAAATCCATTACTATTTCAGAAAAAAACTCCATTTCAAAGCTTATTTGATTTTTCCATTTCTGTCAGCAGAAATACCATTTTTATTGTGCATTTTTAATGTTTCCTACCTCTTCAGATGGTGTTACCACATACGGTGGATTAAATAGGAGTAGATCAACCTTCCCATTTAATCTTGGAGACAGTCCTTTGACCTACAGATGAAGATGATGATTCTTTGTCAATTGTTTTTGTTTCTTTGCTCTTTGAAACATAAAGAATGCAAACATTTGGGAAAAAAACCCAACAGAATTACATAGTGCTGGATATTCTCAGCATTTCAGCCTGATTCAGGAACGCTAAACTTTACTTTCTACATGGAAGAGAAACATCAAGAAGTACTTGTATACAGCATAACAATTTCAATAGTCTTAATGCTATTTAGGTATGGGATGTAGAGGAGCCAAAGAAACACAAAGGAAGTACTTTATTCTTGCTCAGTTCAGAATTTTAGATATAAATGAACCTTGAACTTTTCACCAGTTAACATTTGTTACCCAAAATGATCAATTTGTGATAGATGCCGTTCAGTACTCAAGTATGAGCAGCTGTTTATCCATTTTAGATGCATTTATTGCTACCTATCTTCATGATTTTTTTATAAACATACATATTCAACATATTTTAAACAAACAGCTTCTAAATAAATAAGAAACTTCACTTTTCTACACGCCAGATTTTGTAAGAAACAAAAGGTAACAACAAATACAATTCCTAATAAACTCGGAAAGAAATGTGAACCAGGAATTGCAGAGCATCAGAGGAAGGGCTATGATAATGTCAGGTCACTGCTCAATTCCTTGTGCAGCATTTCCCAAATTACAGCTCTGTAATTTATTTCTTCAATTATTTTAAAAATATTTTTAAATTGAAATAGGTATCTTTTTAAATTGAAATATGTATCTTACCAAGTCAGTAATGATTGGCTGAAGGTGAACGTTGTTAAGCAGAGCTGTCTCCAGTGTACAGTGAGCTGCCATCGGGTTGATATCTGTACATCTAAAAGCAGAATGTTATGAAGTTACTAAGAAATGTAAGCCTGTGAACCACATGCTAATGTATGTACTCAATAAAAATATGCAACAGCCTTTACTTTGCAAGTAAATAGGAAAAAATAGCCAATAGAGTACACACAGTAAGGCTGGGGAGGGACTATTGACAAGGTCTTGCAATGACAGAACGAGGGGCAATGGGTTTAAACTGGCAGAGGGGAGATTAAAACTGCATGTTAGGAGGAAGTTCTTTGCACCGACCCCCCCGAGACACTCGCACAGGTTGCGGCTGCTCCCTCCCTGGAGATGTTCAAGGCCAGGCTGGACACGGCCTTGAGTGACCTGTACTAGCGGGAGGTGTCTCTGCCCATGGCAGGGGGTTGGAATGAACTTTGGGGTCCCTTCCAACCTTACCATTCTCTGATTCTATTCTTTAACCACTGTCTGAAAGCAGAAGTACAGGATTTCCTTTTCATTTATTAGCTCTGCAAAATATGTATGTGCATACTAGTCTCTAAACTGCCAACACACTAATGTTCACTCACAACATCTCAGTAAGACTAGTCAATGGCTAAAATGCAAGATTCAACCCAGTAAATAGAAGCATGAGCTTGGTAATTTGTTTAAGTGGGAAAACATTGTGCTAGTTGCACTACTACTTCGGGTTGTTACAGAATGTGGAGTTAAGTAGTTAGGCTCTTTTCACTCTGATTTCTGTATCTGTAGAACTGAGCTATCTGTATCTGGAGGTGTTCAAGGCCAGGCTGGACGAGGCCTTGAGTGGCCTGTTCTAGTGCGAGGTGTCCCTGCCTATGGCAGGGGGTTGGAACTAGATGATCTCTGAGGTCCCTTCCAACCTTAGCATTCTATGATTCTATCTTTGGGAGAACACCAATGTGAATGTGAAAAGTGTACATGTGGAGGCTAAATCTTGATTACCACATGCAAGAGTTTAAGACCTGTAATACTTACATGTACAGTGCACTGGATCCAATAATGGAAGCTAGAAATGCTGAAACCACACCAGATCCAGATCCTATTTCAAGGCAGATCTCAACTCTAAGGAGAGAAAATTCTGTATGAGTTTATTGTAATATATAAGAGCAGAGCATCTCCGACAGATGCAGGTTGGTCTAGACAGTGTTATGGAATGTGGTGGCCTTCTGCCAAACATGGTGAAATACTTACTGATCATGGACCCTCAAAGCCCACANCTGTGATACTGTGATGTCTTCTGCTTCCTAATGGCTGCCAGACCTACTGGTGCCCTTATAACCAATTCCTGGTTATCACAAGCTACTTTGGGAAATACATTGCCCTGCATCTAACATTAAGTTTTCATTAGCCACACAATCTCAATAGTACAGGCTACATTTCTACAGCATTTAATGCACATTTATTGCAGCAAGTCTGAATAACAGGAATTATTGAAGTCCACCATGAGGTCACACAACAAAAGCAGAATTCCAATGCAGAGTACCTCAGGAGCCTTTCAACCAGCTCTGGACAAAGAGCAGTGACAGGCAATTAAAAAATAAAACACTTACAAGATCAACTCCTCAGGTGATTTCTATAGTGTTAACCTAAATATCTGTGAACATAAATGTAATCTGCAGATGACAGACACTGACACGGGGCAGTGAGCCAAGCTGCTATGCAACTTCTGTAGCCTCTTCATGGCTGAGGGTTGGACTGGATGATCTTTCATGGTCCCTTCCAGCCCCTAACCTTCTGTGATTTACCAGAATCACAGAATGGTTTGGGTTCAAAAGCAACCCTAAAGATCACCTCATTCTACCCCTCCTGCCACTGGCAAGGGAAACTTCCACTAGATCAGACTGCTCCAAGCACCACACAATCTGGCCTTGAACTCTTCAAGGAAAGGGGCATCTGGACAACCTGTACCTGTGCCTCACCACCCTCACAGCAAAGAATTACTTCCTCACCTCTTATCTAAATGTATATTCTTTCAATTTTAAGCCCTTGTCCTAACACACCCTTGCAAAAAGTCCCTCTCCAGCTTTTTTCTAAGTACTGGAAGGCCACCGTAAGGTCTCCCCTTCTCCAGGCTGAACAACCCCCATTCTCCCAGCCTGTCTTCACAGGAGAGACGCTCCAGCCTCCTGAGCACCTTTGTAGCCCTCCCATGCAGGCGCTCAAGCAGGTCCGTGTCTTTCCAAAGCTGGAAGCCCCAGAGCTGAACGTTCAGGGGTGTGCTGCTGCCAACGAAAGTTAAGCCTCAGCCCCTGGGCAGCTGCTCGGGCAGTTACCCCGCAGCGTAACATTCCGCAACCAAGGAGCGGCGGCCGAGACCGCGTCTGCCAGCCGCGCGAGGGGCAGCTCGGAGGGGAACCGCCTCCCCCTGCCCTTCTCACCGGCGGAAGGCTACCTCCCTCTAGGGTCTGAAAACCCACCAAGAGCTGCGAGAACCACGCAGCAAGCCCGAAACCATCCATGTGCCCTCCCCGGCCCGAGGGACTGAGCGAACCCCTAGCCCCGCCTCCAGCGAGAGAAGCCTTCCACACCCACCTCCGCGCCGGCCCGCCCCGTCTCCGCAATTGGCGGCTCCCGAGGGATGCTCTCGCCCCTTCCTGCCGCACCTACCGAGCCTGCCGCACCTACCGAGCCTGCCGCAGGCGGGCCGCGTCCTGCTCCAGCGCATCCAGCAGCAGGAAGGTGTCCTCGGCCGGCTCGTACACGTCCCCGAAGGGCCCGTGCGGCCCCACGTGCTCGTACCGCGGCGTCGGGAACGCGGGCGCCGCCATGCCGCCTCCCCGCGGGGCGCGCGTGCGCAGGGGCGCCCAGCTGTCAGGGCCCGGGGAGCGCAGCCCAGGTCTGCGAGCGACGTGCTGACATCATGGGAGGAAGGGCGGGCAGCAGCGGGGCGCGCGTGAGACGGACTCAGGCAATGGGAGGGGTTCGGCTGCTGGACCCCGCCCCCCGCGCACGGCTTGCGGCAGTCGCGTTCCGTCAGAAGCGGCGGCGGTGATAGTGGTGTTGGCTTGGTTGTTAATGAAAGTTAAATGACCGCTGCCAGTGAAAATGCTCTTCTCGGAGAGGTTTCAGCATATCGGCTTAACTGATCCAGCGTTAAAAACCTTAGTCTCGGTCTCAGTCAGTTTAAGTGTGCATAGCGAGTAACCCAGCCGTCCATGAAGGCTGGTGCAGAAGCGGCCTGCAGCTGTTGATTATTCATGTAGCAGATTCCCAAACTGCTTTTGCACCATGAGAAACCTCACCTTTGCACAGCAGCTAGCAGGAATCATAGAATCATAGAACGGTGAGGTTGGAAGGTACCTCAAGGATCATCTGGTTCCAACCCCCTGCCATAGACAGGGACACCTCTCACATAGACAGGTCACTAAAGGCCTCCTCCAACCTGGCCTTGAACACCTCCAGGGAGGGAGCAGCTACAACCTCCCTATAATCTATACGGAAGAGTTGCTGAGAGAGTTTCTAAGTGCCAGTTCTACAGTGAAGGACACTGGGGAAAGATGTTGATACATCAATGGAGCTAAATTTTTCTAGTTATGGAAGAATATGTTTCCATTTTTGTCAGGGACAGTTTGACAGCATCCTTAGGTCCAACTCCTGTGAACTCCAGGATTCTGATAAAAATGAGGCTCACCAAAACTAAGAATCGAAGGGAAGTTTCAAGGTACAGATCAGATTAATTTCTCTGCAGAAAATACAAATGAGCAAACAAATTCAAATCAAAAGCAGGAGAGAGACGTATGAGTTTTGATTCCCATGAACTGTCTGTGTTCAATTATTAATGTACTGAACATTGACATTGTGAGAGTGAGATGACTGTCTAGGTCATGGAAGGAAAAGTGTGATGTTTATAATTCAACATCAGAACTGGGAAGAGAGAAAAGCAGGACATGACTGATTCAGTAGATTAATCTTTGTCAAGTACATGTAAAGGTTGAGGTGTGTCCTGTTTTCTAGCCTCCATTTTTGGCTGTGGAACTAGGGAAAGTTAACCAATTTCCATCTTTTACTTGCAGCTATAAATGGCCTCTGTAAAACAGGGAGTATCCTCCATTCCTGATTTTTCAGCAGCTCGCAGTTCATAAACACAGCTAACTCATTTTGAAGCTAGGTTTATCCTATATCCACCATAGGTCAGCTTTGCATAGAAATGCTGAAAGGGAGTTGTTCCTGCTTCACTGGAAGGTATCATCCTTTATAGAATCACAGAATGGTAAGGTTGGAAGGGACCTCAAGAATTATCTAGTTCCAACCCCCTGCCATAGGCAGGGGCACCTCCCACTAGTACAGGGCACTCAAGGCCTCGTCCAACCTGGCCTTGAACACCTCCAGGCAGGGAACAGCCACAACCTCCCTGGGCAACCTGTGCCAGTGCCTCACCACCCTCACTGTAAAGAACTTCCTCCTAACATCCAGTCTAAATCTCCCCTCTGCCAGTTTAAACCCATTGCTCCTTCTCCTGTCATTACAAGAACTGTGGAACAGATACTTTGCCCTGCAAGTTCACAGTCATGTGAGCTAAAAATATTACCAATATACTCAGTCTTTGCAATAACAAAAAAATGTGTTTGGATACATTCTCATAGAGAAAGGACTATGCCTGCATGTTGGAGGCAAAACCAAACCAAAACAAAGCCCAAAACAACAACAAGAAAACCACCAAAACAAAAAAACCCACAACACCAAAGCTGTACCAAATGGTAAATTTCCAGGACTCTTAACAACAGGGGATGCATTCTCACTGCAGATGTGATGACTGGTGTTGCCTGACCTGGTGTTGGACACAAGCTCACCATACAGGTTCCTGGAAGGTTTAACTGAAAATTCAGCCTGCCTCGCATCTGCCTTTAGCTGTGGCCCACCTTTCCAAGTAAAATCAGCACACTACCCTTTAGCCTCAAAGTCAGTGCTTTTTCATGTAGCCAATGGGAATTACAGAGGATCATAATTAACATACCAGAATTAGGCAAAGAATTATGGTCAATCAGTAAGCAAATGTCCTTTATGTCAGATCTTTTGGTCAGTGCAATCAAATATTCAGAGATTAACAATCAGAGAGCCCAAGATCTTAAGGATCATTTTTGTCCTGTCACAGAAATGAAATTGTCAAGCTTTATCTTAAAATGTTTTAGGTTTCTTGCTCCACTGTCTAGTGCATAAAGCAATTCCAGAAACTTAGAAGCTGAGAAGACTTCAGTTTGAAGTGTAAATTTAGTCATGAAGCTGATCTGGTATTGCTATCTTTTAGTTTAAAATGTTATTTTCTCTTAACTCATTCCTGGAACTAGATGATCCTTGAGGTCCCTTCCAACCTTACCATTCTATGATTCTATGAGTGTTGTTATAAGTAACCTTCATTTGGCCAACAAAATTAATCATTGCTGCCTCCTAGCTTAGGTCCCTACTGCTATCTTCTGCAAACTTTTTTTTTTTTTNTTTTTTTTTTTTTTTTTGAGTTATTCTGTCTTTCAGTGTGGTGTCTGCATACAGGTTAAACAAGATCATAGCTTGTGAAAAGATACTAATGGTTTCCTTTACTGGAAATCCCTTGGCTAATGCAGAGCAACCTGGAAAAGGTTGCCAAGAGATGTGGTGGAGACCCCATCACTGATGATATTCAGTACAAAGCTTGATCTAGTTAAAGATATCACTGATTTACTGTGGGGGAATTGGCCTTTGAGGGTCCCTTCCAACCTAATGCATTCTATGATTCATTCTAAGATGGTCATGCTTGTGCCAGAATGGCAGGTTCCAATAGAGGTTAGCCATGTGTCAGCTCTTCTAGGTTACTTTGGTCATCAGTGGAGCACAACAGGCTGCTTCAAGGGGTAGTAGTGACAGAAGCCTTGCTAGATACAACACCATATTTTTTTAATGCAAAAGGAAACCCATGAGATACTCCTTTGTTTCATCTATCTTCCCAATGAGTTGCTGCTGTGCCAGAGGAGCAAGTACTTGTAAAACATATTAAGCTTGCATAAAATTCCATTACTTTGGCAAAATGAAGTCATATTAAGAGACAGAATTTTGCACTGTGTCCATATTAGGAAAATGAATTCCTTGGATTTTTTTTTTTTTTTAATCTTCACAGGTGGTCAAACTTTGGAGTGCAACAGAAGAAATGACTTCACCATATTCAGCTGTACTGGTTGTTATTTCTGGCTGTTACATACTTCATGAAATCTGATTAATTATTATTGCTTTTTTTAATACATATAAGTCCTCCGGGTGAATTTTATAAAACATTTATTTTTATTGCTTATATAACTACCTAAAATGTTTTTCTTGGTGGACAAATGTACTGTTTTTGCCAAAACAGATTCTGTTTCAATTTTGGGAACTTGTTGGAAAGCTACTATTCCCATTTTCAGTGGTGCCTATGCCATCTTATTAAATTAGGTTTCATGGAGATGAAAAACGGTTCTTGACAGGAATCATAACCATTTGTTTACACTAACTAATTAACCATATGGCTCTATCCCATTTGGAATTTGATGCCATTCCTCTTATACAGTGATCCTTAACCCATAACCTCTTGGCTCTCTGTAAGGTCTTTCAGAGGTCTCTGTTTTAAACATCTCAAATATTTCATGGCTGTGTCTGGCCCTCCATGTTCCAGAAGAAGACTTGTGCTGGATGAGGGCATCGAGACAGTCATCATCAAGTTTGCAGATGACACCAAGCTGGGGGCAGATGTTGGTGGGTTGGAGGGCAGAAGGGCTCTGCAGCGGGACCTCGAGCGCCTGGCCAGATGGGCAGAGTCCAAGGGGATGGCTTTCAGCAAATCCAAGTGCTGGGGGCTGCACTTTGGCCACAACAACCCCATGCAGAGCTACAGGCTGGGGTCAGAGTGGCTGGAGAGCAGCCAAACAGAAAGGGATCTGGGGGTGCTGATTGACACCCGCCTAAACATGAGCCAGCAGTGTGCCCAGGTGGCCAAGAAGGCCAATGGCATCCTGGCCTGCATCAGGAATAGTGTGGCCAGCAGGAGCAGGGAGCTCATTCTCCCCCTGTACTCTGCACTGGTTAGGCCACACCTTGAGTACTGTGTCCAGTTCTGGGCCCCTCAATTTAAGAAGGACATTGAGGTGCTTGAGCGTGTCCAGAGAAGGGCAACGAGGCTGGTGAGAGGCCTCGAGCACAAGCCCTATGAGGAGAGGCTGAGGGAGCTGGGATTGTTTAGCCTGGAGAAGAGGAGGCTCAGGGGAGACCTTCTTGCTGTCTACAACTACCTGAAGGGTGGTTGTGGCCAGCAGGAGGTTGCTTTCTTCTCTCAGGCAACCAGCACCAGAACAAGAGGACACAGTCTCAAGCTGTGCCAGGGGAAGTTTAGGCTGGAGGTGAGGAGAAAGTTCTTCACTGAGAGAGTCATTCCCCACTGGAATGGGCTGCCCAGGGAGGTGGTGGAGTCACCATCCCTGGAGGTGTTCAAGGCAGGTTTGGACATGGCACTTGGTGCCATGGTCTAGTCTTGAGGTCTGTGGTAATGGGTTGGACTTGATGATCTTTGAGGTCTCTTCCAACCTTGCTGATACTGTGATACTGTGATACCTGTGAATACTCCTGTTTCGATGCATTTGAGGAAGTGAAGCCACCAGGATCACTGAAAAGATGGGGCCGCTAAGAGAGTTCTGGAAGAAATTTCTTCATCTGTGTAGTCCAGCAGGGAGCCACATTATAGAAGCTGAGCAAGTATCTTCTTAAAAGTAGATAGGGTTCTTGCCATTAGTATTTCCAATGCAAAGTTATCATAACACTTCAGTGCTCTAGTGATTAAAAACCTTGTAATTCCTAGCCTAAATGCAGTAGTGAGTTTTATACTCACTCACTCTTCTGGAAAGTATGTGTAAACTTAGGTAGCTATTTTCATATTTTTTGCCTGATAGATTTGTAGACAAAGAAAGTCTCTCATGAGCCTTTGTTTTGCTTGAATAAGTAAGACATGCTCTTAAGTTTCCTGACACAAGACATTCTCTTTTTTTTGCCATTCTTTTAGGCTTTCTGCCTACAGATTCAAGCCTGACTTCACCCTGAATGTGACTTGTACAAAATACTCCAGGTAATGCATTACTAATGCTTTGCAGAATTTACTGGCTTCATTTATCTCTCCTGGAACTTTGCTGGTACATCCCAGGATCATGGTTGCATTTTCTTGCAGAAATGATTTCTTAAAATTTTGGGATCAGCTGGTTTTCCTCAGTGCTTCCTCAATGATTTCCAAATAACTGAAAATCAAGAAACACAAAGTATTTTATTGTTTTTACTAGTCCACTTTGCATGCCTTTTGTTCATGTTTTGGTCATTTTGTTTCCCCTGTGTGCTGTCTACTGACTTCACATTGTCATCAGAGTGATGTGAAGGATATTGATAGAAACACTAAGTAAAATCAAGCCCAAGACTGATCTTTCAGGAAGTCACCATTACTAACTTTTAACCTGATACTGTTCCCTTTCAGTAGGACGTATGATTATCTAACTTTTATTAGTTTTTTGTTCACCACATTTCCTATGCCAATTCCACCATCTCCACCTTCCTTCATAATTTTGCATGTAACATCACATCAAAAGCTACATGGGAGTCTAAGTAGNCCTATAATATAATTTTCTCTATTAAAATATTCCAATTAGCCTCAAGCCAGCACACTGTGCTTCATTTCTCTTGTTGAAAAATAGACAGACAGTGCAGAAAGGTAGCAAGTAATATAGCCTTTGACATCATGGCCAAAACCATCATCAGTCTGTTGTTTTTAATTGTTATCCCAGCTCAATGGCAGAGAGGTCCTACTGCTTTCCTTGTCTTTTTGTACATGTGAAAACCTTTTTGCTCTGTCTTTTATTATCTTCATTAAGACTTTCAAATTGAATTTAACAAGTCTTATTTCACGTATTTTCTAGATTCTAAGACATCTTTTTTACTGATCAATTGTAGGGAAACATTCTGTATTAACTGGACATGTGAGCAATCCAAGCTGTGCTAACTGCTAAATTGTATGCTGAAGTTTCACAGCTTACATGAAAGGTTTATCCGAAGGGCCAAGGACACCACCTGCAAGCGGCCCCCAGAGGAATGAGAAACAATGACCAGCTGCAGGAAGATCAAAAGCAAAACAAGGGGAAGATCAAAGCAAAACAAGGGGCGTTTTGAACAGATAGTGATGAGCTATCTGCTTGGTTCCCTCACAGCTCGCACCTTAATGACTTAGACCAATTGCAGAAAGCCACAATAGTTTGCATCTGGGCGGTTTGGGCCAGCTACTTGGGGCAGCAGCTTGTCCCTTAATGATTTGGACCAATTCATAGAATCATAGAATGGTAAGGTTGGAAGGGACCTCAAGGATCATCTAGTTCCAACCCCCTGCCATAGGCAGGGACACCTCCCACTAGAACAGGTCACTCAAGGCCTCATCCAACCTGGCCTTGAACCAGTTGCTTTGTAATGTGCTGGCCTGAATAGTCTGTTAGAAGGGTATATAAATGCATGTTCATATTCAATATTGATCTGTGTGTGGCTCTGTCCAGAAGCTCTCACCGTTGGCAACATCCCAAGAATTGCTATTATCAATATTTTTCTCTTTTCAGCACTCTGCATATTTGTAATATCTTGCTTGAGATGGTTATCTGACAAGTTCGAAGCCCATTCCTACACTCATCCATTCCTGTGCTTCCACCTTTAGCTACGTTCAAATATTTTAATTCTCTTTTAATGCAAAACAATTAAGACCTCTTTCTCATTCACATCCTGAAATCCCTTCAATTGATTGATTTATTTCCTTCAGTCATACTTTTTAGTTATTAAAGCTTGCCATTTTAGAATAGTGTGTTTTAGATAGAGACCCACTTCCATTTATCCTTTGTTTAATTATATTCAGTTTTTACATGGTCAGCCATGTAAGGTTGTTTTACTTGATGCCCTTGACACAGCATAGTAATTACTTACCAGAGTCAAGAGTAGTATCCTCTTTTTACTGCTTCCCTGATTACTATGTGAAGAACTATACTACTGTTGACGTAACACTTAGACCTTACTCATTTCTAGTGTTTGGATAATTAACTTAGTTTTCCATGTGTCACATTTTCCAGTCGTATTTCCCTTTCTAATCATACTGCTGAGTTCCCTAAACATAACGAAACCCAAACCTTGGAGTTTGTGGCCCAGCAAAACTTTTCTACTCCCCATTCTCTGTAGATACTGTCAGATGAGTCAGTGCTGTGGTTTACATACTGTTCATTAGTCTGTATTTCTAAGGTGAATAGTTTTAATCTTTTTTCACTTCCTTGCTTCCTTACTCACTGATGGAAATTCTTGCCCTTACGTCATGACATTGCTTCAGTACGCTGTGGCATGGTTTTGTTTAATCATAGCTGTGGGATTTTTAGACCTGTTAAGAAAAGGTCCAGGGATGACATATTAAAAAATGATGGATACTTGTTTGTAGACCTTTCTGAAAAGATCTCAGAGTGTGTGCTAAACTTTACAAACCAAATACCAATTATTCTGTTGAAGGAATTGCATCACTCATTGAAATGCAGCTATCTCAGGGAGAAGACAAGGAACTTTTTAATAGGCTACAAAAGTATTTCAACACTTGCAGAGAGAAAATGAAGAATATCATGATCAACTAAGCAGAAAGAGAACAGTTAGGGAAGTAAGTCATATTTTAACTGGATGTGAGCCAGATACCTAGGAAAGGCCTACTGCTAATGCAAAGAATGGAAATGTGATTTTAAAGTCACAAATGATCAAGTCCTTTGGTTTATATTTGCACCTTAAAACACAACTCCTCACACAGCAGAATGGTAGTAAAGCTTTCTTTCATGACTGAGTTACCAACATTGCCTTATTCAGTAGACAGGAGTGAAGAGATTGACCCCCGCCTGGCTACAGTGTCCTTTCAGGTAGTTGTAGACAGCAGTGAGGTCACCCCTGAGCCTCCTCTTCTCCAAGCTAAACAGTCCCAGCTCCCTCAGCCACTTCATGGTGTGTGCTTCCCAGACTTTCTCTCTTGGACAGGGAGATACCTGCTTCTAATAGCTGAAATGTTAGACTGCACAGATGGAGAGTAGGACATGTTCTTTTAGATTCAGTTAGCCCTTCAGGACAGTTCCTCCACACCTGAAACATAGGCCTGTATTATGAGAGGAGAGACTTCCCTAATACTGCTGTAGCAGGCTAACCATTCCATCCATTGTTTGTCCAGGTTGCTATTGCCAATAAGCTGGCATATGATGGTGGTGCACTTTGTGGACTTATTCCACATGGCTGGTGTATATACAACTTCATCTGGGTTTATAGGCAGAGGATTGCCATTTGTGTCATTATAGAGCAATTGCAGCACAGCTAGTTCCTTCAGAGCAATTCCAGCACAGCTAGTTCCTTCAAGTATTGGATGCTTTTCTCCATGGTGATCCATCTTCCCAGATGACCCATCATATCTTCCTCGAAGGGGTACCTATCCTTTACACCTGCTAGAAGTCATCTCTAGAGCCTGAGGGTTTGTTAATCCTGTCAGTGCCCCTTCCCTAGGCAGCAGTGCTAACTGTTTGGCTTCCCTCCCTTCAGACTACTGACTCCACTACTGCAGCACTGGAGCAACCAAGTAATAATGGGCTCACCTGTGTGGCAGCCAAAGTTCTCTTGTATGTCCTGCACCTTGCCCAGGGATAAAGATTGAGCGATTACCTCTGGCACTTCCTCTTGATCCTATGATGGCCATGATTAATCCTTATTCTTTGCAGGAGGAGCTGTTTTCCTTGTGTAGTTCTTTTTCTGCACAGGGGTGACTGATACTGGCACAGGCTGGTACTCCAGTGCAGCTGTCATGCCTGTTGGTCTGATTTGTAGCCCCAGAGATCTCCTCTTTCTCTGTATGCTGAGCAGCACTGAGAAGGGCCCAGTAGGCATGGGCCAGGTCCCATCACATTGCAGTGATTTGTATCTCTCAGGAACTTCCAGGCTGACAATATCCTTTTTCTAAACATTTCAGCAGCTTGTCAGGATTTTGCACATGCTCAGGGGTGAAAATCTACAGTGAGAAATCTGTATACCACAAGGTGATCTA
The DNA here is from genome assembly GCA_013399055.1 of Ramphastos sulfuratus. NCBI lineage: Eukaryota > Metazoa > Chordata > Aves > Piciformes > Ramphastidae > Ramphastos > Ramphastos sulfuratus. Next base: position 4,422 of record WBNM01036384.1, on the reverse strand, counting down.
ATTTTGAGTAAGAATGGACAGGGAATGAAGTAGACTGTATGTTGATGTTAACTGCTGCTGGGCATGACGTAGATGGTAGAGGATAGGGGGTAGAGAATGTCATGGGCTGAGTTGAATTTGTTGATGGTACTCAATACCATGTTGCCATCATGCCAGTGCTGGCTGGAGCAAAGTATCATGGATCTTGAAGTTCAGATTGTAACATGAGAGGCTTCCTGTTCTGCCTGCTGCTTCTGGTTTCTGCTTTTTTGGGGTGTTGTTTCTTTTATCCCTGGGTGGGCTGTGGGTCAGTGGGTGGGGGGAGGTCACAGGCTTCTGCTGGTGCTTCTGCATTTTGCATGTTCTGCAAATAGGCAACAGTGATTATACATTGTGTAATAGCCAGTAAAACAACTGATCTCAATCCAGAGGGTTTTTTTGTGTTACTTTCCCTCCCATGTTGGGGGAGAGGGGATTGTGAGAGCAGGCTGTGTTAACTCAGGACATAGATTTCAGAGTAAATTTCTTGTCACTCATCAGAGAATCAGTTACTGTCATGGAAAATCTGTGAAAATCTGTTTAACAAATGTGAGGGATACCACAGGAAGAACTTAGGTTAGACTAGGACAGAAAATAAAAAGGGAAAATTTATACTAATATTATATATTGTCCTAGTTTAGGGCCATGAGCTACCCAGGACCAGAGGACAGAAACTATATTTACTCCTTTTGGGGAGTCAAAATGAAGAATGCTGCCCACTGATTGAAAGCTTAAAGGGACATTCTATTTAAAAGTACACATGCACAAAAATTCAGGTAGATTGGATACAGTCACACACTAAGGCAATTCTATCAGACTAAAACCTTCTAGAATCCTCCACCCCATCCAACCTTAGCAGGCCTGAGAGTAGGCCAAAACTTTAAACACTGTGATACCAAGAAGCAGAATAGAATAGCAATGTTATAATATCCTGGGATTAGCAGGTCTCCTCCCTTGGGACACTCTTTTTCTGGAGGATTTTGTCTCTGTGGTCTTCTTAAGGGCACCTTGGCCCCAAAACCACCACATGTATATTGCTCTTTATGTATACAAGCATACATGTACTTAGAATTATATTATATGAACAATGGTAATGTATATACATCATATATGTTAACTGATGATGTATATATATTTCTATATACATTAATAATAATTATTGTGTATTAGTTGTGCTAGTTTGAGGCTAATTGGAATATTTTAATGAGAGAAATTAGATCATTGGCTGTGAAAAGAAAATGATAGTGATGTCTATTATTACTCATTTGGTTTTTAGAATCATAGAATCATAGAATGGTAAGGTTGGAAGGGACCTCAAGGATCATCTAGTTCCAACCCCCTGCCAGAGGCAGGGACACCTCCCACTAGTACACCTCCAGGGAGGGAACATCCACAACCTCCCTGAGCAACCTGTGCCAGTGCCTCACCACCCTCAATGGGAAAACACCCAGCCTGGAGATTCTGAGTACCTTCTTCTGGCCAACACTACTGATACTGATTACATGGAAACTAATATTAGAGTAGGCAGGCTGTGGTTCTTACATTTGTAAATGTTATGTCTCTCTCTTTTCGTTTGGATGTGATGAACATTTTTCCAGCACCTTCTTATCCATACTGTTTCCTGGACAATGTTAATGTTTTCTTTTAGTCAGTAAAGGAAAGCATGACTATTAAGAAACTAAATAAAATCTGCATGTAATTATGTTTTGGGTGGCAGTTTTCCCTGTATGTATTTTACTATGAAAATTTAATAAAGAGATGTTAAGAAAGATTTTCACTTTAAAACAACCTTGAAATGTCTTTCATAATGACATTTGATATTCCAATACAGTCATGCTTCAAAAGTGGAGGGTTTAGGCAGCTGTCTACCAAAATGCTGGGTGTTGATGTAGCAGGATTAGTAGGCTCTGGATAGGATATGTCATCAGGCACCTCAGAGGAAAGATTTTCTTGAGGGTTATGTAAATAAAGAATCTTGGTAAAAAGACATTAATGTAATGCAAAATAGATGTTGCCTATAGCTGTATATATTGTAGTATATTGATTGGTGAGTATGCATTGTGAAAGGTCAGGTCATAAGTATTCATATAATGCTATATAATTACACATTCTTCAGTCAAAAAAGAATATCAAAATCTGGCCCATCACAAAGGACCTTATCACAGTACAAGACAGTCAGGATAAGGTTGCCACCAAGCTAGCCTAACTTAATGCTGAAGACTGTGGACAAGAGTCCACTTTTGCTATACCTTTCCATAGCAACAAACATCTGCTGGCACTTAATAAATAATGAAGCAATTTAATGGGATCTGTGGGTTCTCAGTAACTTTACATCAAGACTTTAATTACATTTCCTTTTTCTTTTTTTTTTTTCAATAAAAGTAAAGAAGATGTACAAAAAAAGCATGACTGAAAGAAAGTAAATTTGTTGTGGGAAGGAACTTGAAGATTAGCTTATTTCTGGCTGAGTTAGCCTGATCTACAATCAGAATGTGAGATTTGGGAAACTTTCTTTTTTTGGCTTGTAAGGCCATTTTCATTGGACTACATTCAAATTGAATCTTTGTCCAGCAACAACAACCTCCTTAAGCTGTCCATTTTCACATGCACACCTGTTAATATATTTTACAGGAAATACTAAAAATACATTACAAGTAGAGACATAACATTTGTCAGGAAGAATAAATTAGGTGATTTAGAATTGCATTAAAAACCTCAAGGTGTCTGGTTGGTTAGCCATGCTCTAAAGTGTTGCAGATTGACCTCAGCTGGAAACAGGGTATGGCCAAGCAAGTAAAATTGCTGCCCAGGATCCTTGTCATTCCTGCTCTCTTTATGTAGCACATTATGGCTGTACTCTGATCTTTTGGTGTGCAGATAAGGTTTGTTGAAAAGTATTCTGTGATCTGTGGTGAGTTGGGCCGCATGTAGGCAAAACCGTGGATCTGCACCGTTGCACAGGTGTGTGTAGACTTGGAGGACTGAACTCAGAGGTCCATTTCAGAAGCAAATCCACAGCTGGGAGCAAAGAGGGAAATCATAGAATCATAGAATGGTANTAGCCTTCCAGTATTTGAAGGGGGCCTACAGGAAGGCTGGGGAGGGACTATTGACAAGGTCTTGCAATGACAGGACAAGGGGCAATGGGTTTGAACTGGCAGAGGGGAGATTGAAAGTGGATGTTAGGAGGAAGTTGTTTGCAGTGAGGGTGGTGAGACACTGGCACAGGTTGCCCAGGGAGGTTGTGGCTGCTCCCTCCCTGGAGGTGTTGAAGGCCAGATTGGACGAGTCCTTGAGTGAGTTGTACTAGTGGGAGGTGTCCCTGCCTATGGCAGGGGGTTGGAACTAGATGATCCTTGAGGTGCCTTCCAACCTTACCATTCTATGATTCTATAAAAATGCTGTAAATCATTTCTGTCTGCCATAGTCAAGTATATATGTTAAAGAAAGCAAAACTAATCAAACACTGAAAGGTAGGCTGGTGGTATTATTAGCTAAATGTAATTAAAATAAAATTTTGTTTTCTAAAATATACTAGGTGGTTAAACCTATCAAAACAAAAGTTCATATGGTCCTGGGGTTTTTAATTTTCATCTTAAAATAACACTACTGACCTTGGCATGAGGCAAATTCTTGGGATTAATGACCAGCTTGGGCTGATGATCCTCGGCTGTGCTGCTGATCTTCATCCCCTCCCATCTGGTCATTAATCCTCAGGAAAATTGCTGCACTTTGTTATTTCTTGTATCTCCCATGTACAAACCTCAGGAGCTGCAGCAAATACATAAGCGGTACTTCAGATTGAGAACTTTTGCAACAGAAAACAAAGCAGCTTTGAAACTCTGAACAATCAAAAAGGCAAATCATGTGACTTTGATCGAAATATTAGTTATAGTTTTAATTTTGTGTGGTTTTCTCTGTCTGAATCTTGGAGCAATTCTTGAAGAATATTACAAAATACATAAAAATGTAGCGCTTGGCGTTGACTGGGTGAGGAATTTCTGAAACAACCATCAGCTTTGAATTTAAATGCCAAACACAATATTTTGCCTTGAGGTAATGCTTCAAAGTACCTTTCTTTGTTCTTTTCACTGGAAATGGTGCAAATCAGAACAATGCTTTTATGAAGGTATGAAGTGAACGGGGAGAGTTTTGCTCATCAATTATTCTCTCTCCTTGCCTGTCATAGTTAGCTTGTGCACTTAGCTGCAGTTTGTAGATGGAGATTATGCTACAGAGAGGATATCTGATTTGCCCAAGACCTTATAAGGAGCCATGTATATGGAGTTATAGCTAGAAAATGAGATTTTTCTAGATGATGGCAATGCTAGCATCCATTCCTGACAGCCATTTTTCCTTTCTGCCCGTTCTAAGGATGTTATACTTGTCAGACCCCATCTGGAG
>WBNM01036381.1:7617-18376 GCA_013399055.1 Ramphastos sulfuratus | reverse complement strand
TGGTGCAGCAGCAGGGAGGGAGCTCAGGGAAGCAGCAGATAGCTGCTGGATGTGTCAGCACAGCAGCTGACCCTGGGCAGTGAGTCACAGGCAGCAGTGTGCCAGCATGCAGCAGAGAGAGGGTGGCATGGGCCACTCCTCCCTCCCCATCCCCACCTCCTCTGCTCCTGCCTAGCCCAAAAGATCTGCTTCATTTCCCTCAAATTTCCATTTTCCATCCCTCCCCCACCCCCAAGGATGAGACTAAAGTGGGCAGGACCCAACCAGTCACAAAGAACCCTCAGAGTGCAGCTTCCTTGGGATGCTCTTCTGGTCCAGCCTGGAGGATAAGATGCAGCCTGGGTTGGTGGGAGGTGTCCCAACCCTCACTGCCAACAATCTCATCCTCATCTCCAGCCTCAATCTCCCCTGGCATGGGCCACTCCTCCCTCCCCATCCCCACCTCCTCTGCTCCTGCCCAGCCCAAAAGATCTGCTCAAATTTCCATTTTCCATCCCCACCCCCACCCAAGGGTGAGCCCAAAATGGGCAGGACCCAAACAGTGAGCCACAAAAGACCCTCAGAGTGCAGCTTCCTTGGGGTGCTCCTCTGGTCCAGCCTGGAGGATGCAACCTGGGCTGGGGGTTGGCACTGGATGATCTTGAAGGTCCCTTCCAACCCAATTCTCTCCAGGAGAGCTGGGGAGGGACTTCAGACAAGGGCTGGCAGTGCCAGGATGAGGGAGAATGGCTGTGAGCTGGCAGAGGGGAGAGGGAGAGTGGAGGGGAGGATGAAATTGTTGGCAGTGAGGGTGAGGGGAGCCTGGCACAGGTTGCCCAGGGAGGGTGTGGAGCACAGAATGTGATCATAGATCACATCTCCAGTCTCAACCTCCCCTGGCATGGGCCAGGCCTCCCTCCCCATCCCCACCTCCTGTATCCTCACTCACTGGGGCTTTTAGGGCAGCATCCTCCCCAGCACTGGGGGTGGCAGAGGAGCAAGGATGGCAGCACCCCAAAAGGATGCAGAGCTGCTGGTCCTCATGGGCACCTTAGTGCTCCTTGGGTGGTAGAGCTCATCCCAACCTCCTCTCAAGTGTGGGTTTAGAGAATCCCAAAATGGGTTGGGTTGGAAGGGACCTCAAAGCTCAGCCAGTTCCAAGCCCCCTGCTATGGGCAGGGACTAGATCAGGTCCTCAGAGCCTCATCCAGCCTGGCCTTGAACACCTCCAGGGAGGTTGTGGAGCACAGAAGCACAGAATGTGATCTTTGATCTTTGATCCCATTCTGTGCTTCTGTGCTCCACAACCTCCCTGGGCAACCTGTGCCAGGCTCAGAGGCATTTGGGATGAAGCTGAGAAGCATTTGGGGTGCAGCAGGGTTTGGGTTTCAGCTGGGCTGCACTCTAGGTGGATTTTATCCTAGCTGGAGGGTTTTGTATTCTTGTGTGTGGCAAAATGGGAGAGAAAGGCACAAGGGGCACTGGGCACTAACTGGCACCCAGGAGGTGCCATCTGAGCAGGAGGAGAAAGTTGTTTGGTGTGANGTGTGGAGAGCTTCCAACCCTGCTGGGCACTGTGCCCCTGGGCAAGCTGCTGTGGGTGCCCTGCTTTGGCAGGTGCTGGGCTGGGTGATCTGCAGAGGTCTCAGGGTGGCAGAGCCCTGGAGCAGGCTGCCCAGAGAGGTTGTGGAGTCTCTTTCTGTTTTCAGTCCCCACCTGGATGAGTTCCTATGTGCCCTGCCCTGGCAGGTGGGTTGGACTGGATGCCCTGCAGAGGTTCTACTCAATCCTCCCCATCCTGTGATTCTAAAGGCAAAGCCTTTGCAAGTCCTTGGCTGGCAGCTGCTGTCTCAGCTTCTCTGAGAGGTGCTGGGAGGGCCCTGGTGGGGAGTCAGTGGTGGTCCTCACTCCTGTGAGGAGGCTGAGACTGAGCAAGCAGATTTCTTGGCTGCTTGGGTCTTATTTCAGGTCCAGGGTGACAAAAACTGAAGCCCTCCAAATCCTGGCAGGTAGCAGAATGGGAGTTTGCAGGAGCTGCACAAAACGTGCAGGCAAAAAATGCTCCTCCTCCTCCTCCTCTTCCTCCTCTGCCTTCAGCCTGGCAACGTCTGGGAGAGAAGCTGGGCAGGCAAAAATAAATTTTTCACTTGGGGGGATTTATTTTTTTCCTTTCTTTCTTTGAAATTCCAACTCCCCATCAGGAAACTTGGTGGAGTCGTGGCCATGAATCATCCCTCCCCTCGATTTTTAGGACCTCAGTCGCTTGGGGAAGGCAGCAGCAAATTAGTCACTTGCTTCATTTGCTTCCAATCAGAGTCGTTTAGGAAGCCAGCCCGGGGCTGGGGAGGGGGATGGGGCAGTGAGAATAAAAGGAGAGAGGCTTTTAGAAGTGCCCATCGCAGGCCTTGCTGCCTGCAGCCACCTGCTCACCCCTCCCAGGCTGGCTTGGGGGGCAGCCAGCAGGACCTGGCAGCTGCCTCTATTGCAGGAAAGATCTGGAGGTGCTGGAAGGTGCCCAGGGAAGGGCCATGAGGATGCTAAGAAACTCTTCCACCTACCCCACCCCCCAAAAAAAAGCCTTTTTTGCTACCTGGTGGGCAGCAGGGTGAGGATTCTGCCCCTCTGCACTGCTCTGCTGTGGGCACTGTGCCCAGGGCTGGAGCCTCTCTTACAGGAAAGGTCTGAAGGTGCTGGAAGGTGCCCAGAGCACAGCCAGGAGGATGCTCAGAGGACTGAAGCTGCTCTGCTGTGGGGACAGACTGAGAGAGTCTCTGCAGAAGGCTTTGAGGAGACCTTCTTGTGGCCTTGCACTATCTGAAGGGGGCTACAGAAAAGCTGGGGAGGGACTTTTTAGGCTGTCAGGTAGGGATAGGACTGGGGGGAATGGAACAAAGCTGGAAATGGGGAGAGTCAGCCTGGATGTTAGGAAGAAGTTGTTGAGCATGAGGGTGGTGAGAGCCTGGCAGGGGTTGCCCAGGGAGGTGGTGGAAGCCTCATGCCTGGAGGTGTTTAAGGCCAGGCTGGATGAGGCTGTGGGCAGCCTGAGCTGGTGTGAGGTGTCCCTGGGCATGGCAGGGGGTTGGAGCTGGATGCTCCTTGTGGTCTCTTCCAGCCCTGCCTGATTCTATGGTTCTATGGTTCTGTGATTCTATGATCCTGGTGGTCCCTTCCAGCCCTGTGATTCTGTGAGGATGTAATGAGGCACCTGCTGATTAACACAGGGGGAGGGGAGGGCACATTGGGAGCAGCAAGACCCCCACCCTAGCTGCTGAATGATGGCAAAGACCTGGGGAGGTGATGCTGGGGCTGAGGTGGAGCTTTGGGGTTGGTTGCTTGGTGGCTTTTTGGATTGTAGCTTTTGAAGCAGGGAGATGTTGTCCCCTCTGCTAACATGGGAGCTGTGGGGTGTGCCCTGTGCAGGGACTGGGGGTATGAGGAGCATCTCTACTGCCCACAGGTGAGGATGAGTCCAGTGGCTGTGGTGGGCTGAGGGTGGACTTCATGATCTTAAAGGTCTCTTCCAACCAAAACAACTCTGATTTCATGAGCTCCCTCATCCCATCCTCCATGAGCTGAGGGCTTTGGGGAAAGAGGGGCAGCCAGGCAGGGCTGGGGGAGCTGAGGCTGTCCTGGAAGGGACAAGGAGGGCAGGCAGGGCTGGGGGAGCTGAGGCTGTCCTGGAAGGGACAAGGAGGGCAGGCAGGGCTGAGGGAGCTGAGGCTGTCCTGGAAGGGACAAGGAGGGCAGGCAGGGCTGGGGGAGCTGAGGCTGTCCTGGAAGGGACAAGGAGGGCAGGCAGGGCTGGGGGCAGTCAGGGTTGTTTTGGGTGGGCTGGGGCAGCTGAGCCTGTTCTGAGAATGCATAAGGTGGGCAAGCAGAGCAGGGAGCAGCCCCCAGCCGTCTGTAGCACCCCACTGCAAGAGGGCAGCCTGTGTCTGGCAGGGGGCTGGGGAGGGCGACCCCCAAAGCCTCAGCGTTCCGGTAAGCAATGGGTTAGGAGGGACCTGCTGTGCTCGCAGGCATCTGGGGACAGAACAACACCAACGATTGGGTTTGGGGCTGCTGGGGACTGCAGCAGGCAGGGAAGGGACCCACCCGCTGCATTTTTTTGGGGGTCGGGGTGGGAGTGCAGGGGTCCCCCATATCCAGAGGCAAGCTGACTGCCACCACTCCCAGCTTTTTGGCATGGCACAGGGCGGGCTGGCTGCTGGTAAATGATTGCCAGGGTGGCCAGCCCGGGCGGGACTGGGTTGGGAGAAGGAGGGGGGAGGGTTGGTGCTGGGTTTGAACCCAAACAGGTGCCCGGGACTGGTTTGCTGCTGGGCATCCGCGTTGGGCGCCCGCTGGAGCTGTGCTGCCAGGTGAGGCTGAGCGGAGCGGCTCGACCTGCTGGGTCGCTTTTGCTCTTGAACCTCCCCGACGGGGCGGGGGGGGAGGTCTGGGAAGGGGAAGTGCGGATCGGTGCCAGCCTAATCCCCAGCTGGGGTTAGGGTGATGCACTCCAGGCTGTATTTGCACCCCCCCAAACGTGGTGCTGGGGTGGCACAGCAGCGGGGTGGTGGTTTTGGGGAGGTGAGTGAGTCCCGGGTGGTGCCGTGGCGGCGCTTGGACTTTGCTCCGTGCCCGGGCACAGCCTCTGAGTGCGCAGGGAGGGGAGCGGTGCCAAAAGGCAGCTTTGGAGCGAACTCGGGCTAAGCCCTGCCGGTTTCGGGTGGGTTTGGGCTGCCGGGGAGGTTGGCCGAGCCCGAGGTGCCCTTCACTCCCCTGCAGTTTCATTTTTTTTTTCCCCTGGCTGTCCAGCCAAGGCAAACATGAGCTCAGAGCTGAGGTATTTGCCGCAGCAGCCGAGCTCTGCCCACGTTTTTTGCCCACGTTTTGGAAGTGGGCACAAAGGTGGCACCAGCAACCCGTGAGGAATGGCCTCAGCAAGCCTTCGGGTTCCTGGTTTCACCTCTCACACCGTGGCTCAAAATCCTTCCTCGCTGGGGGTTGGGGTTCTTGGAGCCCTCCCTTTGATTACTCAAGCGGACAAAGCAAAAGGAGCTTTGAGCTGGGGTCAGGCTCTGCAAGCTTGGGCCAGCTGGGGGTAGGAGAGGCTGGGACCAGGCAGGACAGGCTGGGGGAAATGATTTGGGGCTCTCTGGATGGGAAAGACCTGAAAATTTCCTACGTATGGTGTTTAATGTGCAAGGTCCTGCAGCTGGGTCGAGGCAATCCCAAGCACAACTACAGGCTGGGCAGTGCCTGGCTTGAGAGCAGCCCTGAGGAGAGGGACTTGGGGGTGCTGGGGGCTGAGAAGCTCAGCATGAGCCAGCAGTGTGCACTGACAGCCCAGAGAGCAACCAGAGCCTGGGCTGCAGCAGGAGTAGTGTGGGCAGAGGGTGAGGGAGGGGATTCTGCCCCTCTGCTCCCCACTGCTAAGACCACACCTGGGGCACTGTGCCCAGTGCTGGAGCCTCTATTGCAGGAAAGGTTTGAAGGTGCTGGAAGATGCCCAGGGAAGGGCCAGGAGGATGCTCAGAGGGCTGAAGCTGCTCTGCTGTGGGGACAGACTGAAAGAGTTGGGGCTGTGCAGTCTGGAGAGGAGAAGGCTCTGAGGAGACCTTCTTGTGGCCTTGCACTATCTGAAGGGGGCTACAGAAAAGCTGGGGAGGGACTTTTAGGGTGCCAGGTAGGGATAGGACTGGGGGGGATGAAACAAAGCTAGAAGTGGATTGATTCAGCCTGGATGTTAGGAAGTTGTTGAGCATGAGGGTGGTGAGAGCCTGGCAGGGGTTGCCCAGGGAGGTGCTGGAAGCCTCATGCCTGGAGGTGTTTAAGGCCAGGCTGGATGAGGCTGTGGCCAGCCTGAGCTGGTGTGAGGTGTCCCTGGGCATGGCAGGGGGTGGAGCTGGATGCTCCTTGTGGTCCCTTCCAGCCCTGACTGATCCTGTGAACATCTTTGTCAGGGACAGGGACTGTGGCTTTGAGTGCACCCTCAGTGAGTCTGCTGATGGCAGATGGTACAGGGGACTCACCTGAGGGCAGGGATAGCATCAGAAGGATCTCCACAGGCCTGAAAAGTGGCCAGTGCCAACTGCATGAGGTTCATCAAGTCACAAGGCAAGGTCCTGCAGCTGGGTCAGGCCAATTGCAGGCACAAATCCAGGCTGGGTGCTGAGTGGGTTGGGAGCAGCCCTGAAGGAAAAGCCTTGGGGGTGTTGGGTGCTGAGCAGCTGCCCAGGAGCCAGCAGTGCCCTCCTGCAGCCCAGCAGGCAGCTGTGTGCTGGCTGCAGCCAGAGCAGTGTGGGCAGCAGGGCAGGAGAGGGGATCCTGCCCCTTGGCTCTGCTCAGACCTCACCTCCAATCCTGCCTCCAGCTCTGCTGTGCCCAGCAGAAGGAGGCCACAGAGCTGTGGAGTGAGGCCACAAAGATGCTGCCAGGGCTGGAGCAGCTCTGCTGTGAGCACAGGCTGAGGGAGCTGGGGGGGTGCAGCAGGGTGGATGTGTGGGTTGGATGTTTGGATGGATGGGTAGTTTGGGTGGGATGGATGGATGGGTAGTTTGGGTGGGATGGATGGATGGGTAGTTTGGGTGGGATGGATGGGTGGGTGGGTGGATGGCCAGGTGGATGGATGGAACTGCTTGGCCCTGGATGCCCCACACAGGATGCTGGCATTAAGGACGATTTAACCACACCACTCTTGGAGTGCCTCACATTCCTCCTCAGGAGGTTGGCATGGGCACATGGCTTCTTCTCTCCCCACATGCAGCCTGCCCTGCGATGCCCCAGCGTGCCTGAGCCTCCCCAGACACAGGGATGGAGCTGAAGGTCTGGGTGGATGGGATCCAGAGGGTTGTCTGCGGCGTCTCGGAGCAAACCACCTGCCAAGAAGTGGTCATCGCCTTGGCGCGCGCCATGGGTGAGCCATGCCCCTCTGCTGGGGTCCCTTTGGGAGTGAAGGCATCTGCAGGTGCTTCCTGGGAAGAGTGGGTGGGGGGTCCTGCTCTGCAGGGGGTGTGGGGATCCCCCTTTGCTCTGCTCTCCTCAGACCCCAGCTGCAGTCCTGGGTGCAGTTCTGGAGCCCCCAGCACAGGAAGGACATGGAAGTGTTGGAGCCAGTGCAGAGGAGGCCACCAAGATGCTGAGAGGGCTGCAGCAGCTCTGCTGTGAGGACAGGCTGAGAGAGTTGGGGCTCTGCAGCCTGGAGAGGAGAAGGCTTCCAGGAGACCTTGGAGTGGCCTTCCAGGATCTGAAGGGGGCTGCAGGAAGGCTGGGGAGGGACTATTGACAAGGTCTTGCAATGCCAGGACAAGGGGCAATGGGTTTGAACTGGCAGAGGGGAGATTGAAAGTGGATGTTAGGAGGAAGTTGTTTGCAGTGAGGGTGGTGAGACACTGGCACAGGTTGCCCAGGGAGGTTGTGGCTGCTCCCTCCCTGGAGGTGTTCAAGGCCAGGTTGGAGGAGGCCTTGAGTGACCTGTGCTAGTGGGAGGTGTCCCTGCCTATGGCAGGGGGTTGGAACTGGATGATCCTTGAGGTCCCTTCCAACCTTACCATTCTATGCCGCCAGTCGCTTCCCATGGGGCAGGCAGCCTCAGCTGGCCGCGGCTTGCCCCTATCTATGGAAGTCCCTTCCAACCCTTGACCTCCTGTGACCTGAGGTGCTCCTCTCCCCGCTGCAGGTCAGACAGGTCGCTACGTGCTGGTGCAGAAGCTGCGGGAGAAGGAGCGGCAGCTGCTGCCGCTGGAGTGCCCCCTGGAGTCGCTGGCCAAGTGCGGGCAATATGCCAACGACGTCCACTTCGTCCTGCGGCGCACCGGCCCCAGCGTGGTGGAGCGACCCTCCTCGGAGGGTACCCCCCAAGCCCCTGAGAGGACGTTCATCCGGGCCAGCTTGCCCATCAAGCCCAGGCTTGCCGGCATGGAGGTGCCCCGTTCCCGGGAGCCCAAAAAATCCATGACCTTCAACTTGGGCCCTACAGGCTCTGCCGAGCTGTTGGCTGTGAACCGCTGGAGGCACCAAACCCGCGAAGGGCTGGACTTGGAGGGCGGCAGCGGCGGTGCGCAGCCCTCCAAGGAAGAGCTGTTCAGGAGGGTGCTGAGGCAGCAGGAGCAGCTGCACTCCTTGGAGGCCCACGGGGACACCTTGGAGATGGACCTAAGGCTGTGGGAGCGCGACCGATTGGCCAGCCAGGAGGATGAGATCCTCTACCTGGAGCACCTGGTGAGGAGGAACGAGACGGAGCTGGGCGAGGAGGAGTTCTGGCAGAGCGAGCTGCAGCTGGAGAAGGAGTGTGAAAGGGAGAGGCAGGAGCGGGTCAGGAGCCTGCGAGCCAGCCTGGAGGAGTACACACAGAGGATCTACGAGCTGAGCGCCAGGACTGAAGCCCTGCAAGAGGAGATCCAGTGGGAGATGGCCGAGAGGGCCAAGAGGGGGAAGGAGACCCCCGTGCCCAGCCCTACGGAGCTGGAGGACATGGCTGCCAAGATGAAAAGGGACCTGGAGGCCAAGGTTAAGCAAGGCACCCAGCTGGAGAGCAACCTGGCCAGCGTGGAGAAGGCCCTGGAGGAAGCTGAAAAGAACCTGCAGGTAGAGAGGATCGGGCTGAGCAGCCCCCGTGGGGTGGCTTGGACATTTGGGGTGGGATGGGACCAGCCTCGTAGCAGTCTGCAGCTGATGGATTGAGTGGGGTTGGTCGTGTCCCACCTGGCCGACGAGCCTGGGCACCGCGGCAGCGGCTGCCGGCACAGCAGCACTGCTCCCCAGCCAGCAGGTGGTCACAGTCCCATTGCTCTCCACGCAGGCTGCGGCTGGGCAGGGCTTCTGCTGGCTGGTGCAGGTGGAGCTCAGCATCACCCTGGAGCCAATGGTCCATGCGTGGGGTCGGTGGCGTTGGCGCAGGGCTCAGTGTCACCCAGGATAAAGCAGTCGTGGGGGTGGACAGGGAAGTGCCACTTGGTACCTGCACACAAACCCTTCTGACCACGCAAGCTATAGAGGGAACCCCGTGGTGGGGACTGATGGCAGCTGCCAGCCTGACCCCCTCGGCTCACCCGTCCTGGCCTCTCCAGCATGGAGGAGTCCAGGTGCTGCGCGATGCTCACACTACACCCACCGGGCCCCTTTGAGCGAAGCGAAAGGGAGCAGCTTTTGGCCGGGCAGGCGCTGGGAGCTGCCATGCGTCCTGCTCCTCCGCTGCAGCAGCTCACGGCCGGTGCCTCCCAGCGCGGCGCGGCCGCGATCCGACGGCTGCTCGCACCCTCTGCTGGAGACGCAGCAAACACGGCGGGCCCCACGGCCGCCGCTCCCCCGTCCCCCACAACGGCTGACTCTCCCCCATCCCCCGCCACGGCTGACTCTCCCCCGTCCCCGCCATGGCCGCGCTCCCCCGTCCCCTACCACCGCCCCTCGGAGAGGGGCAGCTGAGCCCCGGTACCTCCGAGATCCCCTCCACCATCTCTAGCAGGGTGAGCCCAGGCTGGGGGAGCAGCCCTAGGGGTGAGTGCCAGCTGGTGTTGGGGGGACGCCACGAGGCTCACTCTGTCCGTGTCTCCCCCCGCCCCCCCCGGTGTGTGTTTTGCAGGCCCAGAGCCAAGAGCTGGAGGAGTTAAATAAGGAGCTGAGGCAGTGTAATTTGCAGCAGTTTATTCAGCAGACGGGGGCCACCGTGACCGTCGTGCAGGCCAGGTCCGAGGAGGATGCCCAGCCAGAGCCTGGCCCGCGGGAGCTGCCAGCCTGCCGGAGAAACGGAGGTCAGCATGCTCCGTGGGACCCCTGCCCACTCCCCTCCATGGGGCTCTCTTCTGCAGAGCTCAATGCCCCCTCCATGGGACTCCCCTCCACGGGGCTCAGTGCCCCCTGCATAGAGCTCAATGCCCCCTCCATGGGACTCCCCTCCACAGGGCTCAGTGCCCCCTGCATAGAGCTCAATGCCCCCTCCACAGGGCTCTCTTCCATGAAGTTCAATGCCCCCTCCATGGGGCTCCCCTCCACGGAGTTCAACGCCCCCTCCACAGGGCTCAATGCCCCCTCCACAGGGCTCCCCTCCATAGGGCTCAATGCCCCCTCCACTGGGCTCCCTTCCACAGAGCTCAATGCCCCCTTCATGAGGCTCAATGCCCCCTCCATGGGGCTCCCCTCCACAAGGCTCAATGCCCCCTCCATGGGGCTCACCCCCAAACCCACCCAGTTGTTGCCTGGGGTGCAGAGGTTAGGCAGCAGGGATGGAGGTTGGGTGCTGGCACCCAGTCCCTCACCACAGGCTCACAGCATGTCAGGGGTTGGAAGGGACCCAAAGAGCTCATCCAGTCCAACCTCCCCTGCCAGAGCAGGAGCAGACAATCCAGCTCAGGGCACACAGAACACATCCAGACAGGCCTGGAAAGGCTCCAGAGAAGGAGACTCCACAGCCTCTCTGGGCAGCCTGTGCCAGGGCTCTGGGACCCTTCCAGGCAAGAAGTTTCCCCTTGTGCTGAGCTGGAACCTCCTGTGCTGCAGTTTCCATCCATTGCTCCTTGTCCTATGCCAGGCAGCAGTGAGCAGAGCCTGTCCCCCTCCCACCCCTCGGGGGTCTCTGGGGTGTGCCAGCCTCCTTCCTCCTGCTCCTCCTCCCCAGAGAAGCTTGGAGGTTGCTTGTAGCGATGCTGAGGGGTCGGAGCCTGTGTTGCTGCTTCAGGGACCCGGCTGGCAGCAGGGAGCTTTCCTTCACAGCACAGCCGAGTGCCACCAGAAAGCAGGTGGCCAATGACCAGCGTCAGCCCCGGGGGGCTGTGGGCTGGCAGGGATGGGCTCTGGGCAC
>WBNM01036379.1:127460-149679 GCA_013399055.1 Ramphastos sulfuratus | reverse complement strand
GTAGGTTTAGACTAGATATTAGGAAAGACTTTTTCCCAGCAAGAGTGGTCAGGCATTGGAATGAGCTGCTCAGGGAGGTGGTGGAGCCACCAACCCTGGATGTGTTTAAAAGCTGTTTGGATGTGGTGCTTGGGGCTATGGTTTAAGGTGAATCTTGTAGAATAGGGTTATAGGTTGGACTTGGTGATCCTGAGGGGTTTTTCCAACCTGAATGTTCCTGTGATTCTGTGTGGCTGACACCTTAGGCATGAATTGGCAGTTTGAAAGGGCATGTGAGTGGTTAAGGTCTGTGAAAAAGACCCCAACCAACAAAAATATCCAGGATTTTGCTTTCTGTAAGTCATACTCATACTCTTTTAAAAGTGCATTCCCATCATCTGTTTCTGAATACAACTGCAACAACCCCTAGCCCCAAATTGCTTAATTGAGTGCTGCTTCTAAGTAGCACTGAGCTATACTTCAGGGAAAAAAAAAGAAAAACAACAACAAGCCCCAACTCTCTCTTTATTTTATACTTCAAAATGACTATTTACTTTTCAACTGTTATATTAAAAGGACTCCTCAGAAGGGTTTTCATCTGCTTCTGGACACCTGGTTAACATTAAGAACAGTTTACCGAAGAGTTTCGCATAGGAATAAAAAACTTACTGTGAGATTTAGTCAAATATTTTACTAGCCTTGTGTGGATAGTTCAGCTGCACAGATTAATGTTCCTCAACAGGATTATGGTGGTTCTCTCTGTGAGAGTATGCAGCTTTCTTCTTTACTTCACAAGGTCTCATAGAACTTTTTAATAACAAAAATTCCTCTTTGAAGCTGCTGTTTCATGCAGCTAGAGCTTTCAGATGGGCATCATTTGTTTGCAGTGCTTACTAGTGCTGTGATTTAATAAAGCCCATATCAGAGGATTGTGTCCTGAAACATTTTGTAAAGTAAAAATTGTTAGAGGTAGGTTCTGCACAGGCTCTTGTTTTGTGAAATTTGCCATTTGTAGGAGTTGTTTGAATGAACTCACTGATTTATTCACAAGGACTCCTCATCTGCTCTAATGTGAGAGGCATGTTTGATAAATCTGATATGAAATGACTTTTAACCTTAGGAAACCAGTGCAGCTGTTAGGGTCTTTTTCTTCCTGTGATGAACTGAGGTACCTGGCAACATTGTTCTTGCTCATTTTAGAACACCTGTTAGGGAAAAAAAAGGACAGGATCAGATTACTCTTTTCAGCTGTTTCTGCATGACAAAGTAGACAACATTAGCTTTTAGTGCACAGAATTAATACAGTTTTTGCCATTAGATTCTCAAACCTGGGGCCATGGACAAAGCTGAAAACTGTCACCAGAGTACACAATGATATAATTCCCTTTGGTAGTGATTGCTTGTAAAAGGAGGTTTTGGGAAATATTTTATTTGGCAGAATAGCTTTGGAATTTTTCTTGAAAACAAACAAACAAGTAAACAAGCAAAAAAGACCAGGAAGTCTCAGCTCTTTGAACAACTTAGGAGCTGTTTTACTTTGGGTGGGAGAGTACGTCCAGTTTACAGGCACATGTATNCTCTCCAGCCATTCATCACCCAGCCTGTATTTGTGCTTGGGATTGTGCCTACCCAGGTGCAGGACCTTACAGTTGGCCTTGTTGAATTTCATGATCACTAGAGCTTGTTTCTTCCTGTCACATGCATGTATACTGGGGAACATTTCTTACATATTTATAACAATTATTAAATAATAGTTTCTAATGAAGATTGGGGAGGAAGAGAGAGAGAGGGAGGAATATGTGTTGTGGGCATTCAGAAAATATTGTAGATTTGGCTGGTTGGGATTGAAGCATCCTGTTGCTGCAAACACTGAAGGACAGAAGGTCATAGGTACTGAACTCTGCTGCATGCAGGTGAACAGACCTGGGTGCATCTCACACTTAACATACAGAGCTAATGAAGCACCACAAACAGTTCATAAAATGAAATGAAAGTATAGAAGTATTTAAAAACAGCTTGTAGAAGCCTTCAGCAAGCCTGTGGCATTTCAAACTGTCTCTTTTTTTCTATTGACAGGGAATAAAACCAGGACACGCTTTAATTATCACTATATAATTAAAAACATTAAAAAGTGGGCAACAGCTGAGCCAAGATAGAGCCTAAATAAGGTGAGCTCACACTTTTTTTTTTTTTTTTCATTGTCTAGTTTGGTTGTATCACTGAACTACTATATTCTTGCTATCTCAAACCAGCACCATTCTGCAACACTTGCTCAAGGCATGACTACTTCTAACTTTTCATGACTTCCTCAAATATTCTTCATTTTTAAGAGACACTGCTAACGTTTGTTCCTTTACTTCCCAGGGAGTTGAAGTTATTTTGTAAAGCTGTCTAGATAAAACCCAAATGTCAGCTTCTCCAAGGCAGTTAAGTACCAAGTTCAGTGGGAGTTAAGTGACATACAGAAGACAGAACCACCTTTGGAGATAGGAGCTTAAGTGCCTTTTCATATCTGAAGGGGGAAAAAAAGAGACAAAGACCTTATAATATTTGTGTTTTGTAAACACAGGTGTCCTTTCAGTGCAATGATTACAAGTCTATAGAGCCTGTAAGAATTTCCTTTGCAACTGTAGCATAAAAACTCGAATGGTATCTCTCGTGGAAATAATGATAGTCACAAAGCCCCTGAATCACATGTGGTGTACTTCAGGTGATTTTCACTGGGACACTGGATTCTTTGCTCTTGTTCATGAGTGTAGATGTGGGTTTGGGGGTGGAAGGAGTTTTTACTTCCTGCTCTGCTGTTTCAGGTAACAGATCATCAGGGGAAACGTGCTGTAGCCACTTCAGGGCAGTGTTGGTTCACTGGCAAATACTCGTTTGCTTTGTCCCTTCCCCCAACTGCTATTTGGGGACCTTGTACAATTCAATATTGTGGCTCTGCCCATGACAAAAAGACCATAGATTCTTTAGTTGTGATGAAAGCACTTCTGGCTTGAGCTAACTTGGTTTGCAGTGTCCAACACAGCAGGATCTTGATCCTGGGTATGACTTTAAGCATTCCTTCCTAAAGAAAGGTACCAAGATCTATTGTGGCACAATCTTGAACTATTTCTGCTTGGAAGGGCCTGAGAGTTGCAGCACAACAAAGAAACAGCACTTAGCACAGTTGTAAGCTGTCCTGCAGATTCTAGCAACACAGTGTTTGGCTTTGACAGTGTTTTTCTAAGTGGGGGAAGTGACAGCAAGCATCTTCAAAGCAGTTTCCTTTAACTTCACTCTTTTCTGCTGGGTTTTAGGTGGATGCCAGGAGGGGATATAGCAATCTACCTCTTGGGATTAATATGTTATATCACATCTGTCTGCCTAATGCAGAGGAATCTCTGGTAATGTCAAGTGCCTGACACTTCAAAGGAAGCTAGAAATCACCAGCAGAGATATTTATAGAGCCCTTCTATAGGGAAGTGTCTTAATGTCTCCAGATCAGTAGTTGCCTTGGATCTAGAGTAGAGCAAATAATTTTGTGTGTAGTATCCTTTCCAGTGTCTAATTAGTCTCTTTTTTTTTTTTCTTTTTTCCTTTTTTTTTGGTTCTGATTGTTGGTCACACACATAGGAAGACACTACTTGTAGGTAAATTGACTCACTGTCATGTGTTGGTCACTGCAGAGAAAATCCAAGTGTAAGAGAACAAAAGAGACAGAAAAGCAGGGAAGAACTGAGCAGATTCCCCAAAGGGCAGAAGCAAGATGCCTCTGTCTAGCCTTAGTACAGTGGGCCTTGAACTTGAGCTGTGCCTGAGTGGCTTGGTCCAGTCCAGGCAGTGAAGGGAGCTCTTGGTGTGTTGCTCTTCTGAACGTCTCCAGGCAGACACAGAGTCCTGCACTGCCAGGCAGAGTTAAGCGAGAAGGGTTAGTAATAAATACACGTAAAGGTTACAGTTCTCTGCTCCATGCTGGGGAAATGTTTTGGGAGCTGGAGACATTCACAGGGACCTGGTGAGTTCTGTCTTGTGCGTGTAAGGTTCCTAATGGCGAGGTGGCAAAGGATTCCTTACAGGACGTCTGTTACTTACACTGCTCAGGCTGTGCAGGGCTATACAGAGAGAAGTGCAGGTTAGCTCTGCTGACTCAAAGGCTGGAGCGCTGCAGGCACGGTGCTGTGATACTGAGGTCTTGTACAGATTTTCTGCAGGAGTTTAGTGAAACATTTAGCTGAAACAATATTTCACTTTATTCTGATCTTTGCCTGCTGCAGTTACAGCTTCTAGATTTCAATTATTTTCGGTTCTGTAAGCTTACATTATTGTCGTGATGGAATTAATTCATTTGTCTTTAATGAATTTTATAACCTGCTTGTCTCATCTGAGGCTCAGCACTGCTGTGAGACAGGCACAGCTGGCTCCCTACCACCCTCTCTGTTGTGTATGAGTTCCCTCACTGAGGCCAGGCTGGAGATGCTGTTTCCAAGACTCGTTGCTTAGTTGCTTGCTCTGAAATTTGCATAAGGCAACAGGTAAGCAAGGTTACTCTGGCACCAAGCTTGATATCAAGCCCCAAACTATCAGAACGAAAGTGCCCTTAAAATGGTGGATGAGTTTTAAACAGAGGAGGGTGCCTTGTGTTTCCCTCCTGCAGTGCTGCAGCACAGCCTCTGTGCAGCTGGAAGAAGTCTAATTTGGAGCAGTGCCAGTGCTGCTGCATCACAGTCTTAGGGAATTAAAAGTCCACGTTCATGACTGTATCCAGATGCTCTCTTACTTCACTTACACTGAAACTGTAGAAGGTGCAATGTAAAATGTATTTCTCTGATGATATAGATTTAGCACCATATCAAAATTTATTCTAGGATTCAAGGGCCTTTTAAAATTACTTCTGTGAAAAGAATATGATGCTGAGACTGCCACATCTTTTAAAAGTGAGGATAATTCTGGATTTGTGTTTGCATCAATTCAGAATGAGGTCAGCTTCTAGAACAGTTTTGCAATGTAGTGCAGTTGTATTCAGTCTTTAGGGGGTCTGCATGTGCCCATATTACTGCTACATATGTTCCTGCTTATTTTCTTCTGGACTGACTGCAGAAGCTGGTGCTGTGATTAGCAGTGATACTATCCTGTATCCAAAATGTCTCCTGCTGTATGATTTTTATTTTTTTTTCCCACTGGGTCATGCTGCTTTCACAGTCTATAATTCATCCTTAGTCTAAAGATTATTTATCACTTACCTTTGACTTCCAGAGGAGCTATTTTCTCATGGAGTTTGTTTTACCCAAGTGAAATGAAAGGCCATCTTAATGAGGTTTTCCTCTTCCATATGTAGATATGGTGCTATTTATACATATATTTTCTAACAAAAAGATAAGTTTTTATTTTGTATTAATAGTTTCCCCAAATTGTGCTATGTAATATTACTCTTTCTTTTCTGACTTAGCTAAAGCAGAAATCGGTCATAGAATGAACTGGGTCTGAAGGGACCTCTAGAGGTCATCTAGTCCCAACGTTTACTGCAGTAAGCAGGAACATCTCCAACTAGATCAGATTGTTCATAGACCAATCAAGTCTGACCTTGCATGTCTCCTGAGATTGGGCTTCTGCCAACTCCCTGGATTACCTGTTCTGGTGTTCCACTACTTTTTGCTAATGTCCAATCCAAATCTACTCTTCTCTATTTTAAAACCACTACCACTCATCCTATAATAGCATAGTGAATATTGCAAATGTTTCTACCACCTGACTTGAGGGATCACCAGATTGAGATGTGACTCTTCCATGAAAACATAGGCTCTTCTTCTATGAAAACATAGGCATGGGTGAAGATAACCCTTATCTTAGGAGTGTCGTCATTTATCCCTTTGTCATTTTTAGCTTTGGTTGCCTAAATGCTGCAATTAGGCATCCCCGCCAGAGGAAAAAATAATCCTCCTTAAAAACAAAACTTCAAGATGAAATTTACCTTCTTGCAACCTACTTTGTAACATCAAAATAAGTTTCTTGGGCTTCATCAATATAGATTTTTCCAGGTGAATCAATTACTGTCAGCTTTGTCTTTTAGAAGAATTTAGGTTTCCAATATTGGTGGCTAAATGTAGAGCAGGGCTGATTGTGTGGTGGTGTGAAGGATCTCACAGGCCAGGCCACNGGACCCGCTCCAACAGTTCCATGTCCTTCCTGTGCTGGGGGCTCCAGAACTGCACACAGAATTCCAGGTGGGGTCTGACGAGAGCCATACTAAATTGTGAGTTATCTAAACTTCATGTAGTGAACTGAGAAAAAAAGATGGTTGTAATCTGCTTCCCTTGGAGAAAAATTCTGCAGACAGTTCAGGTGCCCAAAACATGATTAGATAAATCATATAATGTTTCTACACTGGAAACTGTTTTTTTCAAACTAAGCCATCACATTGTATTTTAATCTTCTTTAGTGCCTTAGCTGTTTGTAGTTGATATATCAGTAATTTGAGACAAAGTCTTTCTAGAGGACTAGACAAAACATCAACATTTCTGCAGCTATCTTCCAGCATCAAGGGTGTTTCTCTTGTCTGGTGAAACTGTCTTCTCTCTATGCAGGTTAGCAACCTCACTTCAGGTGAAGATCGAGGATATGTGTTGGCTAAAACACTGAAAAAATTACACACTTTAGGGCAACCCTGAATACAGAAATACAAATAAGGCAGGGATGAGCATGAATTTAAAATCCAGCATGTGTCTTTGAGGTGAACAAAGCAAGAACATGCATAGTTTGTTTCAGTGGTGGTACACCACAGCAGTTTAATAATCAGGCTTTTGTAAAAGCAGTACAGATGCTCATATTTTCCTGCACCAGTGTCAAAAAATATGTAAACATTAGTGTCTATACACAGCTCTATTGCAAAACAGACTGATGTTTTTCCTGTCTGATCTGCCTTCTGCTGAATTAAGGTTTGTAAGGTCAGCAGACAAAAATGCTCATGCAAGATGCATTAATTTAATGTGTTTTTATTGCTAGAATTGCTCTGCATTTCTTAATTCTGCTGGGTATCAGAAAGGATCCTGAATAAAATTCTTCTCTCCTTGTATTTAAAGGAAACAAATTCTGAGGTTCTCTTGTTTAACAACTGTGCAACCTCTTGCATCAAGATTAAACACTTTGTTTTGTCCCCAGGCAGTAGTATATTTATTACTCTTGAGGCAGTGGTATTTGAAATAAATAGAATTGAAAGATCCTGAGAAATGGTTTCTGAGACACATATATTGAGTTATTCTCTCCTATGTGAGCAGAAAATGCTTCTCCCTGCACCTTTGCAAAGGAAAGTAGCTGATATAAAAATACCACATGATGGGGGGTGGGGGGTGAATGGGAAAGCATTTTTATTCTTAGCCACTGAGGCTTTTTGCTGCTTATTGTCCTGAAAAAAAATTAAGTTATCTTTATGGAATGTATTAGTATTCACTAAAGATAACATAGGTAAGGGCATAATAAAGGACAAAAGGAAAAGGTTTTCTTTTTCTGCCTCAAAACCTATGCTATGAAAGAAAGTGGGGGAAAAAAAAAATCCATGGCTTGAAAATAGTCTTAATAACTTCTCAAAATTCAGAGATGTATTTTGACAGGTGACAGGGCTTATTCTTTCCCCCTGTTCAAAAAGCAGACACTCACCGAGAGGAAAAGTTCTTTTGTGTTATAAGGGAAACAAATTCCATGTAGCTTTAGAGCGTGTGTGTGTGTGTACGCATATTCATAAAATATGGATTAGCAGCACTAGGTATTCAGCTAAGTAAATATTCATAAAATAAAGGTGGAATTGATATGCATTTCCCAATAGAGAGTAATAAGCATATTTTGATTTCTTAGTAAGAAATCAAACTACAGGGAGAGGAGGCAGTTTCTTCTGTCTGGACATTTTTTATTCCTCGTTCTCATTGTGTTGAACCTGCTGGCAAAGATTTATTTTTTTTCACTGACATTTTGAATGTACAGTGCTGCTTATGGTAAATGTACAAGAATCAGAAGTTTTGCTTGAAGAAGAGTCTAAAATGTCCTTTTTTGTTGTTGTTGTTGGTTTGGGTTTTTTTTTTCTGTTTTGTTTTCCACCCTCTCTTGTGTCTTTGGGGTATATTAAAGTTGCATGGTTAAGATTGTCTTTATAACTGAAGTAGAAAAGTTGGGAAGGGGAGGGTTGCAGTTTTGGGGTTTTTTGTTTGTTTTTTTGTTTCTTTGGGTTTTTTCAATCTGAAATTGTTAGAAGTGTAGGAGCTGGGTGCTTGCAGGCATTGGAAGACTTAAATATTTTGAGTCATCTTTCCTTTATTTATTATTGCAATGACAAGACAAGGGGCAATGGGTTTAAACTGGCAGAGGGAAGATTTAGACTAGATGTTTGGAGGAAGTTCTTTGCAGTGAGGATGGTGAGGCACTGGAACAGGTTGTCCAGGGAGGTTGTGGCTGCTCCCTCCCTGGAGGTGTTCAAGGCCAGGTTGGATGAGGCCTTGAGTGACCTGTGCTAGTGGGAGGTGTCCCTGCCTATGGCAGGGGGTTGGAACTGGATGATCCTTGAGGTCTCCTTCCACCCTTACCATTTTATGATTCTGTGATTGTTACCTTCTTAACACTGACTGAAACTTCTACTTCATTTTATTGTTGTTATTGTCACTCACTTTATGATGCCACTTTCCCCACCTCTCACTGTTTACTATTACCTCTGGTTTATGATGGATTTAAAGAAATGAGATATACGTCACGGAGACTTGAACTGTATGCTCATAGGTATGCCTGAGAGACTCCTTTGCTGCACAGTTAATAATTTAGAATAATAAAATGGGATTGGTTTTGAATAAAATGAAAATTGGATGGATGTGCTAAAGCTTTAGCTGAGAGATTACAGAATCAGAGAACCTTAGAGATTGGAAGGGACCTCCATTGATCATTAAGTCCAAGGCAGGATCACCCAGGGTAGTTCACACAGGAACACATCCAGGTGGGGTTTGAAAATTTCCAGAGGAGGAGACTCCACAACCTCTCTGGGCAGCCTATACCAGGGCTCTGTCACCCTCACTGTGAAGAAGTTTCTCCTCATGTTGAGCTGAAACTTTCTATGTTCCAGTTTCTTGAGAAATCTCACGAATGGCTCCCTTTCAACCAGCTGGTTATATGTAGGTATCCAAACAGGCAGACCTTTAATAAACATTAACTCCTTGAAGTAAAGAAGTAGTTTTCCTGGGTTTAAAACCTAATTAAAATGTTGACTTAACCTTCTGGGTTTCAGAAACACCATTTTAAAATCCTAACACTACGTGTTCCTAGAATTGATATTTGCTATAATAATTCGAAATGTGTCTTAGTCTTTACGTGCATTACTCTTGATAATTTTTCTATATTTATTGGAGCTGTATTTGTTAACCATTTTCATCCTCTCCTGTTTTACCCCTTTGTTTGGGTCAGTTGTATCTGGCAGCTCTCGTTCTGCGCTGAGGGGAGGATAGGCTCTATCGTGTATGTGTGGAGCAGGCAGCTCACATCCCTATCCCTCTTCCTGTTTTGATGTTCCATTCTTTGAACATAAACTGTTCCTTCCCATAACAGCCCTGCTTTGGATAGTCAGGAAATACAGGCTCTTTGTTCTACTGATTTTATGGACTTGACCTGATTTATTAACATGTGGAATATGTGCATGTGGTAGTGTAATTTCGATGTCTTCATTGCCAAAAAGGAAAATAAAAATAAAGCCATCTTTGCCAACTGGCACAGAGCTGTGGTGAGGCAGTAAATAAGTGTTGTGTATTTTAAAAAAAAATATATATTATTTCAGAGCTATTAGAGGAAAGGAGGAGATGACCATTGTCATGTAGCTTGAAAGATTTTGTCTGAATTGCATCATCCTACAGCTATCAACTGAGTGCCAGTGATCATTTCCACACACTGAACAAATGAAACCCATGATAAAGTATGGCAGCAATCTCCATTAGCACAGCTTGTTGATACCTGCTTGCTGAAGTCTATTATTTCAGAATCATTCCTTTGGCTTTGTCAATGTTTACACAGGCCAGCATCATTAATGTTGACTTAGGGTTATCTCTATGTTCCATAACTAGAATACAGAACATTTCTATCGATTTCTTAGCCACAGTCTTCTACTTCACTATTGCTAAATGAATTTTGATTCATAAAAGAAAAACCCTGGGAGTCAAATGTCAGCTATTATCCAATATATTGCTCTCCTCTACAACTAAAATAGTCTGCATCTCATCTTGAAAATATAATCTATATAAGTCTCCTCTGAAAGAATTTCAATAAGATATTGATGTGAAGTATTTTTTTTTTTGTTTCGCACAATAAGATGTTTTGAAGATACTGACGAGGACACAAAGCAGTGCCCAGAGTCATCCTGTATCATGTTTTGTGAGCTTTTTCACTGGGTGTCAATAGCCACAAAACATGAGGATTTTTCTTTGTGTTTAAAAAGAAAGCAGTCTGTGGTATTGTCTCTGGTGCTCTGTCTTACTTGATTCTGTGCTGGGAGTTATGATCAAGCCAAACAAAGCCTAGCAGCAAGCGAAAGCAAAGCAGTACTTGTACAATGTTGTATTGGCTCTTTCCAGCATGCCCAGGTGCCCTGGTTTGAAAGAATGTGTTTCCACACAGTAACTTTTGTTTTCCTATGTGTGTGGGGGTAGTTGTCCCAGCTTAGGGCCATGAGCTACCCAGGAGCAGAGGGCAGAAATATTTACTCCTTTTAGGGAGTAAAAAAAAAAATGCTGCAGACTGATTGGAAGTTTAAAGGGAGATTCCATTTACAGGTATATATGCACAGAAGGCATTCAGGTAGAATGAACACATCCACAAACTAGGCCAAGTCTATCAAACTAAAAGCTTCTAGAACTCTCCACACCTTCCACCCTCAGCAGGCCTGAGAGTAGGCCAGAACTGCCCTCCCCACCTCAGGCCTACCAGGCCTCAGCAGGCCTCATGACACAGCTCAGAGTTCCCTGCTGACTGGCAGCCATCTCACACACACACACCGTGGGGTAAGTAGGGACCCTGGAAAATTTGGAGTGGCAAAATATATGGGCCATATACATGTATGTGAACTCTTTGACTCCAATAGAAGAAAGGAATAAATGTATTTCCAGGGCAGTCNGCCTTCTTGGCCACAAGGGCACATTGCTGTCCCATGTGTAACTCATTAACTACCAAGACTCCCAGGTGGGTAACAAGTTATGTACATGTATCAGTATACATGTGTTCATTTCATCACCCTTAGTGATGTTATACTGGGTGCTGGCCCACAGCAAAGAAAGCCTTTGGAGATGTTAAGGAGATGGATACCCACAATGACAATAAATTCTTAATGCAGAATTGTGATGTTCAGTACATCCAGACAAAATACCTTGAAAGTGCCTGAGGAATCAATAACAGATTTGAGAGGTTTATGGCAAGAGCATGTAACACTGAAGTTATCTGTGGAATATAGTGACAAAATTCAGCTTTAAGCTCCAGCAGTGGCTGTGGAGAGGCTGGGTGTCAGGGCTATGCCACGTACTCACCCAGGAGAGTGGAGTTATTTCCCTGGGTAATATAGCAGCTTCTCATCTGTTTTCTGCAGAGCTGAGGCAATGGATTGAGAGCAGTCAGTGGACAAACTTGAAATAAGGGGCCCTAGGCCCCAGCATCTTGAAGTACTTGGTGGTGAAGGAAGGCTCCAGGTGGGAATTCTGGACTGAGCAGCTCCTGCTGTGCCTAGATCCAACACACAGGTTCCTCCTATGCGCTGGATGGGGACCCAGACTGCTCCAGTAAATTCTTCAGGTGATTCCTCCTGCACAATCAACAGAAGCATGCATAGATGAGACACCTGTAAGTAGCCAGAAAGAGTTCCTGCAGAAGCAGAAATCTCCATGTAGAACTGTCTCTTTGCATAGTTAGAATATGGTTTGTGTGTTGGTTATGCTGATCAATAGTGATATGTGTCTGTTTTGGAGTGGTAACACAGGACCAGCAGCCAGTTGGATCATAAGTGATGAAGAAACAGCAGTCTGGGGAAGCTAACCCAATCCAGCTGAAGGTGCTGCTGTAAAGAGGTTTGAAATGGGGAACAGTCCTGCCCTCTGGGCAGTGACTGATCATTCTGTTCAAGAGATTAGATTGTCCAAGTAAGCATTTGGCCTGTGCACTGGAGTGCTGGTTGAGTTTCATGTGATGGATTTTATTTTTAAGCAAAGGCTGCATCCATGAGTGACTGTGCAGTGTTTTGTTATGTGAGAGTGAAAGAGGTATCAGGTGCCTATTCTTCTAATTCTCTTGCAGAAAGTAAAATGTGTGATTTTTATGGAACAAAAGAAAAGAAAAAGTGATCAATAGCATTACAGTGAATATCAAATGAATATATAATAACAGGACATTAGGAAACAATTAGAAAAAGTGCCTAGATGTTATTAATTCATGTGCTATTCATTGCACCAACATTGATCATGTAATGTAAGTGTGGTGTTAGTTACATTTTAATCATTCAGTGTTGGAGAAGGACTAATTAGTTTCAGAGATGAGAATAATCCACTTCTATTAAAAAAAAAAATCATGGAATATTCCCTCTATGCTGCCCTAGTGAGGCTGCATCTGAAATATTCTGTCCAGTTATGGGGTCATCAGTTCAAGAACCTCAGAACTGCTTGAAAGAGTCCAACCCAGAGCCACAAAGATGATGAAGGGAATGGAACATCTCCCTTATGAGGAAAGACTGAGGGAGCTGGGGTGAGACCGAGGGGCGAACTCATTCATGTTTATAAATAAGAGTAAGTGTCAGGAGGACAGAGCCAGGCTCTGCTCAGTGATGTCCAATGCTAGGACAAGGGGCAAGGGACACAAACTGGAGCATAGGAGGTTTCATGTAAGCATAAGGAAAAACTTTTTCACTGTGGGGTGACAGAGCACTGGAACTGGCTGCCCAGAGTGGTTGTGGAGTCTTTCTCTGGAGACATTCAAAACCCACCTGGACATATTCCTGTGTGTCCAACCAAAACATTTCTATGATTCACAGTCAGGCTGCCCAACATTAAGCTCATTTAGGTCTTTTGCAAGCAATAGCTGCTTTCTGTTTGTTCTTCCTTATGTGCCTCCAAATGGAGAGGCAGATCTCTAGGGGCTTCTCTGCTGCTCAGATTGTTTCCTTTGGGAAGCTTACAGGTGGTGACTTGGCAAGTGTCCCATGAAAAGAGTGTGTGTGAGTGTGTGTGTGTGTGTGCACTTCCCAGTTACATATTTTCCCATAACTTGTGGTTTGGGAGACCTCAGTGCAGTCATAATGATACAGTTAAAACAGAAAGACAGCTGGAAGACAAGAATCAGTAAACTAAATTCAGGATTATCTAAGTGATAATTTCACTTCAAATGAGTAGTGTTTGGGAAAAACCTGAGAATATGGCTCCAGATGAGTGCAAACAAAACCCACTGCAGCTTTTTGGCTTTTTACTTCCCTGGTTACTTTGTTGCGTGCTAGAGGAAGATAAAGATGAACTTGCAAACTATAGAAACACATAGGTTTTGCTTTGCTGTGTTGCCTTTTTCTGTCACCTCCCAGCTTGCTTTATTTATTTGTTTCATTCCAGGACAGGGGCAACTCATATTTCCTGTGGGTGGGTTGGTTTCAGTTCAAAGAAACCGCAACGTGCTTTTTGCTTCAGTCGCGGACTCCAAATGGATGCTTTTTATTCTATTATCTCCCTTAGTTTTATATAGTATTGATGAAATTGAAAATCAGTGACCTGACAAAAACAAAATAATACGGCATGAAAATTGCTACCATGATTTCATACTGTGTTAATGCAGGGATGTCATTGCTGCTTCAACATAATAACAGTGTTTTGCTTCTGAACTTATGGCATCTCTCTCCCTCTCTCCCTCTGCCCTCCCCACTCCCTCCCTCCCTTTCCTTTTTAAAAGGAGAACCGATGCCACACTGAAATTCTCTTTAATCACATCTCTTGGCTGCTTGTTAGAGAACAGCCACTATTAACAGTTAATTTTTCAAGTAGCCAGTGGAATCTCTGAAGAGAGGCAGGCTGTGTAGCGCAGGTAGTGAGCTGCTGTAATTCACCTGGAAACAGTCATGTGGAACAGTTGCCATGATGTGGTTAAATGCAGAATATGGGAATCTTCTAAATCATTCTTCTTCAAAGGAGAAGCACGGCCCAGGCCTCCTGGCAGTGCCCTCTGAATTCCCGTGGGGCACCAATGGTCCTGGAATATGCAGAAGTGATATTCTCTCTCTGTTCTCACGTATACTGCTGTGCACAATGAAAAGCAAAGAAGCTTAAGCCAGTTCCTGTTATCGTACAGGTGCCAGAAAAGTTTTGAGGAGAGAAGGTAAATTCTAATAAAGGTTTTTCCTGATTTGCAATGGTGTGATCAGGTTTTGTGTTTAGGAAGCCTAACTGCATAGAGATCTCCTTATCAAACCTTCCTAGCTTGCTAAGGACAGTAGAACCACCAAATTTGCTGTAAAAATGGTGAATTATATATTGAATATGAGAAGGCAATTGACAAAATTTGCCATGTAGGAAGAATGCTTTCCAGATCTTCAATGTTTGTGCAGATTCCACCATCATAAAGGCTTATCCATTCTGGCAGTGAGGCAGCCTATGTAAAGTCCCAAATTAAAGGGCAATGTTAGCAACAACTCCACTTTATCTTGTCTCTGCTCCTTCATGGCTTGCAGGAGAGGGTTAACTTGGCTGTTATGTGTGTATGGAATGAAACAGACATCCCTACCACGGCTCATGGATAAAATGAAAAGGCATGGAGATGGAATAAAATGCTACACCCTCTCCTCATACTCTGCCCAACTGGCTTGCCTCAAGAATACACTAGAGGTCTGTTTTAAACAAAGCAATAGTAAGATGCTTGCATTTAGGCAGTGAGCTGAAGGGCTGCTGATATAAGAGCCTCTCTCTATATGCTTAATCCACACTACCTGAGATCTACTCTCACATACAAAGAATTTCCTTAACATCATATGTCTTGATTATTTTTATGCATAAAATAATTTATGATTCAGTGGGCCAGAGGGAAATTCTATCTGAGCATGAGGTTTGTGTTCACCTGAAGGCTCCAGTTCCCATGCTTAAGGACAGCTTCAGCTCTAATGTAGCCTTTTGGCACAGAGATTTGAAGTTTCTTTTCCAGCTAAAGTGACTGGTACACTGAAGAATTATCTAGTTTAACATTGTCCAACTCTCCCCATAACCTCCATGGGGAGAGTGGGGACTGCCCTGATAGGTTGGTACTTTGCCCTTGAACAGATAGGTTGGAATACAGGCTGGAATTCTCCTAAATAATCCAAGCAGCCTGAGAGAGCGCTCTGATTATTTGGTAATTGTTTCATGGGAGCAAATAAGATACTCCTCATCCCGTGGCTGTAATTAAAAAACACAATGACAACTTCTTTTTGATTTTGAAAGAGGTAACATTGGTAACTTCTTATATAAGGGAAAGTTTTATCTGAACTCATACTTCTGTTTCTTATTAGTAAACTCCAGCGATTTTTTGCTGAGCAGGTCAGATCTACTCCCCAGCTTGGCTGTCATTCTGTCATGTCATTGTCTTAGAATGATTTTAAGAAGTTTTAATCTCTGCCTGATAGTACTAGGACAGATATAAACCAGATGATTGAAGGAGAAGAGGATTCTTTCAAAAGAAAATGTCTGTTTGCTGAAATAATTTTACTTTGTTCCCAAGTGTTTGAGGTCCATGGCTATCTCCTGCCTGTGTTTTAGGGTGCAGGAAGCTGTCTGTGCTTTGTGTTGCTGGCAACATGCTGTCTGCTTCAGATTTAGGTTTGTTTCTTAAACATGCTCTTACTTGTTGCCACTTTTTTCCAGGTTGTTTACAGTTTTAGCATCTTTTGTTTGTTCTCATCCCCTGCTGAGTTTACTTCATTTCAGATATCTACAGGTTTAGCTATGAACTGCCCATCTGATGGGTTTCCTGCTGATTTTATTCGATTGCTGGAGCTCCAGCATTGGTTGCATTGAGCACTGAAGCACCATCCATGGACCCTGCATCCTGAAGGGAGAGCTGGTGCTTCAGACATTCAGCACTGGGGTCTGGTCTGGTCAGTTGGCATCTGGTCTGGTCAGTTATCCTACAACATTGAAGGGATCCTCCAAGACTGGCTGGTACCAGCCAGACTTTGGGCAGAAGAATTTTTCAATCTGTTCTTTCATTTTTACATCAGTATGCCAGAGTATTCTCCAAGGGTAAGTTATTTATTTATTTGGATTTTGTTGCTACACCAACACAGGAGATTGTGACCCTAAACAACATGCAGGAAGAATATCAGTTGCTTTGTTATTGTGAGTAATGTGACAACATTGGTGTTTTTTTTTGTTTGTTTGTTTGTTTTTTTGGTAAACAACAGTGTTTTTCACTATGGGTAGAATAAGTTTTCAATGAATAAGCTTTGTTTGTAATTTCTTATTACAAAAACCTGATTTTTAATACTGAGAGAGGCATGAAGTTTAAAAAAAAAATAAAAAAGATGTGTAGAGTTTTAGCATTCTTTATTGTAGAATTGAAATTTACCATAAAATTAAATGCTGCAATTGAATTACTTTAAGCTGCTTTATATCCTTCGTGGAGGTATCCATGCAGTCTTGCAGCTTCCTAATTTTTTTCACAATGATTGGTATTATGAAGGTGTGTACAGGATGGAGGCTAACACAGGGATGGAAATAAAGGGCAGGAGATGTGTTTTCTATACTATGCTTGCTAATACATTCAATCAGTATAGTTGATGTGTCTTACGGATATGTAGGGAGCAAGAATCGCTCACATACCTCATGAAGACACACAGGACAAATGGTTTTGGGGTAGTGGGAGGGAGATATCCTGCAGGTCTTGTTCTTTGCAAAAAAGGGCAGGGTCAGGGCTAGTCAAGATGGTTTCTTCCTTTTCTGCCAGACACCTTTTAAAACTCACTCTGTACCTATGCAGCAGAACTGAACTAGGTGGTTATCTTCATACCTACACCTAGATGCAGATTTCAGACACTGCCTGGATCACATCTAGCTTCTGTGCTTGAAGATTTCTGATAGTTTTCTTCATCATAACATAGAATTCTTCTATTCTGGGGATACAAAAAGTAACTTTTCTAATGCCAGATGAACTGCTAACAAAAGTCGCATGTAAAAACGGGTGAGAAGTGGTGAAGTACTCATCCAGCTCCAAAGAGAAGAACTGGTGATGCTTTAATTTAGTCTGTTTATTTCTTTATAATTTGTTTTTCCATTGAAGTGGAAGAATAGGTTGAATTCAAATGCATTGTGAATGGAATGGGTGAATGTGACACTTGGGAGAAGAATTTCAGATATAAACAAGGTATGTGTTTTCAAATGAGCTTAATCCACCACTACTGAAATAATGCCTTAAGTGTGGTGGTTATTTGTCTTTGGAACCCTAAATTGTGCCTAAATATCCTCCTTAAGGAAAATAGCAATTGAACTGGAATGTTCTGGGTTGATGTAGAAAGTCTCAGAATTTAGGGGAGTTTAAACAGACTTCAGGTCAGGCTGAATGGAGGTGTCTGTGTTTTCTTTTTAATTGTAGAAAGCATGCTGTGCAACAACTTTTCAAGTCCCTCGTAACAGTCGAATTAGGCCACTGGGAGCACTTCCCCTCCAGTGCAGGAATCGTAGAATCACAGAATCATAGAATCAAGCAGGTTGGAAGAGACCTCCAAGATCATCCAGTCCAACCTATCACCCAGCCCTAGCCAATCAACCAGACCATAGCACTAAGTGCCTCATCCAGTCTTTTCTTAAACACCTCTAGGGACAGTGACTTCACCATCTCCCTGGGCAGCCCATTCCAATGCCAATCACTCTCTCTGTGAACAACTTCTTCCTAGCATCCAGCCTAGACCTCCTCTGGCAAACCTTGAGACTGTGTCCCATTGTTCTTTTGCTGTTTGCCTGGCAGAAGAGACCAACCCCACCTGGCTACAACCTCTCTTCAGGTAGTTGTAGACAGCAATGAGGTCTGCCCTGTGTCTCTTCTTCTGCAGGCTTCACACCCCCAGCTCCCTCAGCCTCTCCTCACAGGGCTGTGCTCCAGGCCCCTCACCAGCCTTGGTGCCCTTCTCTGGACACATTCCAGTACCTCAACATCTCTTTTGACTGCTGTCTGTGGCACCATGCATCAGCTGTGAGGCGAGCTGTCCACATAGCCAAGAGTCTGTTTATTTCTTGTATGTGCTGTGTTGCTTCAGGGCAATACTAAGTGGTGTTTTCCAAGAATGCTCATTGATGGTTTTCCAAAAACCTTCCAGAGATTTCAACCAATCTGTCACAGTAAGAGACACCTCTAGGGGTTTCTTATTTCAGTAGCTGAAGGGGAGCTAGAGGAAAACTGGGGGAGAGCTATTTGGAAAGGTGTGTAGGAATAGGACGAGGGACAATGGTTTTAAAGTAGAGCAAGGTAGATTTAGATTGGATGTAAGGACAAAGCTCTTTACAATGGGAGTGGAAAAATACTGGAACAGGTTGCCCAGAGATGTGGTTGAGGCCCCATCTCTGGAGACACTCAAGGTCAAACTTGATGTGGCCTTGAGTAACCTGGTCTGGTTGGAGATATCCCTGATGACCACAGGGGAATTGTATAAGATGACCTTCGAGGGTCCCTTCCAACATTCATTGACTCTGTGATTCTTTGCATTCCTGGTGCTACTTGTCTTGCTTCCTTTTATTAAACATGATGTCTTCAGAGAATCTTAANACCTACACCTAGATGCAGATTTCAGACACTGCCTGGATCACATCTAGCTTCTGTGCTTGAAGATTTCTGATAGTTTTCTTCATCATAACATAGAATTCTTCTATTCTGGGGATACAAAAAGTAACTTTTCTAATGCCAGATGAACTGCTAACAAAAGTCGCATGTAAAAACGGGTGAGAAGTGGTGAAGTACTCATCCAGCTCCAAAGAGAAGAACTGGTGATGCTTTAATTTAGTCTGTTTATTTCTTTATAATTTGTTTTTCCATTGAAGTGGAAGAATAGGTTGAATTCAAATGCATTGTGAATGGAATGGGTGAATGTGACACTTGGGAGAAGAATTTCAGATATAAACAAGGTATGTGTTTTCAAATGAGCTTAATCCACCACTACTGAAATAATGCCTTAAGTGTGGTGGTTATTTGTCTTTGGAACCCTAAATTGTGCCTAAATATCCTCCTTAAGGAAAATAGCAATTGAACTGGAATGTTCTGGGTTGATGTAGAAAGTCTCAGAATTTAGGGGAGTTTAAACAGACTTCAGGTCAGGCTGAATGGAGGTGTCTGTGTTTTCTTTTTAATTGTAGAAAGCATGCTGTGCAACAACTTTTCAAGTCCCTCGTAACAGTCGAATTAGGCCACTGGGAGCACTTCCCCTCCAGTGCAGGAATCGTAGAATCACAGAATCATAGAATCAAGCAGGTTGGAAGAGACCTCCAAGATCATCCAGTCCAACCTATCACCCAGCCCTACCCAATCAACCAGACCATAGCACTAAGTGCCTCATCCAGTCTTTTCTTAAACACCTCTAGGGACAGTGACTTCACCATCTCCCTGGGCAGCCCATTCCAATGCCAATCACTCTCTCTGTGAACAACTTCTTCCTAGCATCCAGCCTAGACCTCCTCTGGCAAACCTTGAGACTGTGTCCCATTGTTCTTTTGCTGTTTGCCTGGCAGAAGAGACCAACCCCACCTGGCTACAACCTCTCTTCAGGTAGTTGTAGACAGCAATGAGGTCTGCCCTGTGTCTCTTCTTCTGCAGGCTTCACACCCCCAGCTCCCTCAGCCTCTCCTCACAGGGCTGTGCTCCAGGCCCCTCACCAGCCTTGGTGCCCTTCTCTGGACACCTTCCAGTACCTCAACATCTCTTTTGACTGCTGTCTGTGGCACCATGCATCAGCTGTGAGGCGAGCTGTCCACATAGCCAAGAGTCTGTTTATTTCTTGTATGTGCTGTGTTGCTTCAGGGCAATACTAAGTGGTGTTTTCCAAGAATGCTCATTGATGGTTTTCCAAAAACCTTCCAGAGATTTCAACCAATCTGTCACAGTAAGAGACACCTCTAGGGGTTTCTTATTTCAGTAGCTGAAGGGGAGCTAGAGGAAAGCTGGGGGAGAGCTATTTGGAAAGGTGTGTAGGAATAGGATGAGGGACAATGGTTTTAAAGTAGAGCAAGGTAGATTTAGATTGGATGTAAGGACAAAGCTCTTTACAATGGGAGTGGAAAAATACTGGAACAGGTTGCCCAGAGATGTGGTTGAGGCCCCATCTCTGGAGACACTCAAGGTCAAACTTGATGTGGCCTTGAGTAACCTGGTCTGGTTGGAGATATCCCTGATGACCACAGGGGAATTGTATAAGATGACCTTCGAGGGTCCCTTCCAACACGATACATTCATTGACTCTGCGATTCTTTGCATTCCTGGTGCTACTTGTCTTGCTTCCTTTTATTAAACATGATGTCTTCAGAGAATCTTAACCCAGAAACCAAGCATGTGCTCCCCAGAAACAAGAGTCTCAGTTTCAGCCAGTTATTGACACACAATTGAAGTAGCAAGCAGAAAATTCTTCCTGCTTATGATCAGGAAATACCTAGCAGGAAATCTATGTAGGTGCAGGCAGGTCACAGTAAATGGCAAAGAGGTAAATCTGCTCCAGGTAATTCTGTTTTGCTTTAGATTGCAGAAAACTACCACAATTCTGCTTCTTTATTGCATGGCTTTTTCTTGTTAATTGTTGTACAATTACTGAATTAAGCAATTAGATGAAATTATAAAAAGCAATATATAATAGATAGCAGTATGAATTAGTACAGTGCAAAGTGCTTATCTCAGCAGGTGTTTGTTAATGGATACGTTTGCTTTGTGGCTGTTTGGAATACATGTATAGTGATATAATGCTTTATTAGTACTCACTTTTTTGAACATAAAAATACAAGATATTTCACTCTGATCTATTCCATTTTAGGAATTAGAGAAATTAAGCTTCCTTCTCTTTTAATTATATCTTGCAGAGAAACTGTAATCTCTTAATCTCCATAAAGCTCCTCTCTTTTCGCTTACCCACTGGCATTTGCTGACATGGAACCTGCAGAGCCTGCAGTAGAAGCTGTACTCTGCAGCTCAGAGAGGTGCACTCAGAAAGCAAAGGCCAAATTTTGCCTGCATATGTGCAGCCTGCTTTGACTTCAGGGCAGGCGATCTGCTCTTGGGCTACACAACAAATTGATTTGTCAGTTCAGTGACCGACTTAAAAATAAATAAAGACAGTTCCAGTTGGCAAGAAACAGTTCTCTTTTGCCCCTCCCTGCTTTTTTTTCTTTCCAGCTAATCAAAACAGCATGCTTTATTCCACCAAAAATGCATTTGCAGGCATTTTGGATAAAAGCTAAAGCTCAATTTGCATACAGGAGGGTATAGCTACTATCATAAAACAGGTTCTGGAGTTTTCTTATGTATGTTGGATCAGAAACAGTTCAAATCTGTGCCGATTTTGAGGACATGTACATTTTTTCCTCCATCTTAACTTGGAAGAAAATGCCCTACCTATGGAGCTATATGCTATTACAGAATGCCATGCTTTTCTGTTGGAACAGCTTCACTAGGTATAAAATGCTTAGGGATCTCTTTTGGTCAGCAACACAAAAAGTAACTCTATAGCTTGCTTTAGGGCTGCCCAGGTTCCTGTATTAATGAAAATTAAGTGCTTAGTAGAAGAAAAGATGCTTGTTTTCTTTCTTTCTATTTGCTGGCTGCACAGTGAGAAAGCTCTTTTTCATGTAAAATATTGTGAAAGCAAACCTTTTTAAAATATTGTGGAAAACTAGGAGGAAGCCAGTTGGAAATTAAAAAAAAATGGCTCTCTACGACTACCTGAAAGGAAGATAGAATGAGGTGGATATCAGTCTCTTTTTCCAAGCAACAAGGGACAGGGTGAGAAGAAATGGCCTCAAATTGCACAAGAGGAGGTTTAGGTTTTAGATCAATTACTTCCCTGAAAGGATTGCCAAGCACTGGAATATGCTGCCCAGAGAAATAGTGCAGTCTCCAGCCTTGGAGGTGTTTCAATGTGGTGTGGAGGGACATGGTTTAGTGGTGGACTTGGCAGTGCTGGATTAATGGTTGGATTCAATAATCTAAAGGTCTTTCCCAACCTTAGGTGATTTAATATTGTGTGAATGAATCATTAGCATGATTTGACTTCTGCTGCTTATATAAATATATA